>JAOBRC010231910.1:2282-14573 GCA_027575255.1 Scolionema suvaense | reverse complement strand
CAGAGTTTTCTTTTCCTCTACATGGTTAAGAGCCAGAAGCTCCAGTATAGAGGAATGAAAACTCTGGTCCCAGGGTATATGAAGAAAAAAACACAAGACAGGAACTCAACATTTCTTTGAGACACTCATGGCTACGTAACTATGTTGTGGAAACAGTTTGAAGCCAGTTCTATGCACATAGCTACAATTTGACTTTCCCTCATTAAGTGCAATAACTTTCTCAGGGTTTGAAATAACTTTTTGAAAACGGTTCGCTAGTTTTGTGACAAAATACGAGGCAGCTCTGCTGCCGACGCCGTGCAACTGGAGGTCTAGGGGGGCGTTCTGAGCCCCCTTGCAGGTCCAGGGCGGATCCATGGTTGCTTTTGCATTTCGAAGCTTTATTTGGCTCAAATCACCTTTAACGCATTTAAGCATTGAAGCTTTTGACCTGTAAATTGCTCGGAAAATGAAGGACGTGAGAGAAAAGAGAAACAAGAAAAACAGAAAAAAAGTTGTTGCAGTAATCACCCTGACCGATGTAAAACAACGTTGAGTTACCTTTTGAACTCTCACATTTGTTTTCTGCCCCCTGTTTATGTGCATAACACGGAACATCAACTAAAGTTCATTTTGGTTCATGTCATCAGATTGATGGTTTGCTCCAAGTTTGGAAGAAAACTAACATCGAAATGTATTCACTAGGTGAATGAGTTAACTGTGCTGGTCATACTAGACACTTGAGTGATTGCCAAGAAAGTGCAGGTAATTTCGGTGATTTATACAGGCTAGTAGCAAATGCAAAACAGAGTTTTTGCGTCGTGTGCTGCAAGTATACTGCAGCTGGAATCGTACGGTTTGGAATGTTGGTATGTTTTCCAGAAATGGATTCGCAGGGCTTCAAGTAATTATTTTAAACCTGTCGGACGCGATGTCCGGCACTTTTGCATTTTCTATCGGACATATATAATTTCAGCTGGTCACTGTGTTTTCCTATGGCATGCGACGACCTGCATGCACATCAAGATGTGACAAGAGCCATGTGTGATTACAATACCACGTACCAAGTTGTGCTCCTAGTAAAGAGTGCGCAATTTTATCCTCTCTCTGTAGCTATAAGGCCATTTAAAACTAGCAAAATGAAATGCTGTCCTTCGATGATACAGCGGCTACCATTGCACCTTGCTGTCTCGTGTTTATTGTTCCTACACGAAACATGAAAGATTTGGAGGCCAGATGATGATGAGTTGAGAGCAAAGCAGACGTCGAAATATCAACAGGAATTCTATGTTCATTCGAATATCTTCTCTGTTTCCATGAAGATGATCCAGCACAACAGTTGATACTACACTGTTATAGTGCCTAGCCAATTTCTATCATATGTTGCTTGGTGCTTGCAACTATAATTTTTGTAAGAAGGAACTTTACCAATCAAACGTAACTATGAACTTGTTAGTTAAGGATTTTCGGAAAGCTGAAAGAATTAAGGGAACTCGATAACTCATTCAACTTGGGGTGTTTCATGATAGAATGTTGATCTTGTCAATGCATTCCGCAAACTACATGCTTCACTTCTTCAATACTGCTGTGAGTTGTAGTCACTGACGTTTGGCTGAAGTGCTGGGAAAAACAAGGGTGTTGCTTTTAGATATTGAGTACCATGTAAAGATACCTTTTACACCATTGATGTGGTGCATTGCTGACAGAAATATGCACGAATTACTACTCATCGTTGAGTGGAAAGCTACCGGACATGATGACCTACTCAGGGCATGTTTCTGTCAGTCACACAAGTAAACCTGCCGGACTTTGTCTGATGACTGACGGTTATTTGAAGCCCTGATTCGTAATTTCTGCCATTAAGACGGAAGTTCGATTCGCGAACGTCAAAAAACAACTCACGAACGGCGATCCCTTATTTCGAACCCTGTTTATGTCCTTTAAGTCTCCGTTGTATTTTGATGATGATTTTCTGACAAAATGTGTGCCAGTTGAGTATATATTGGAAGTAGCTTACTTCCTTGATAGCTGATAGTAACCTGACGGACCAGTGAAAAACCTCTCGAGCTAGTGAAAATATAGGACTGCTATTCTGAATGGGGCAGTACCGAAAGACCTTAAGTTACACCACTGATTAATATATTGTAATATGGTATGTGGTAATGTTCATAGTTTGTCTTCTAATGACACAAATTTAATGTATTGTACGATATTCTAAATTTTAAAACGAATACTGGTTGTTTTATTGTGAACCTGTGTTCTTGTTTCAAGAGTGCTTCTTTATCAGAAAGAACTGATGAACTGATTTCTGTCCATATATATCTTAGCTAAAATGTTCTTGCATTGTAGATTTGTGCTAGCTGCTCATCGCTTCTCTGTCACTCGGTGCTAGGTTTTTTTGGTCAGTGGTAGCGCGGTTGCCTTGTGCGCACAAGGTCGAGGGTTCGAATCCCACCGTCTGGTTCTGGTAAGCGCGAAATCCCTAAAGGCTAAGACCGATGGGGGCTCAGTAAAACCTAGTACTGAGTGTTACTGAAGCTATGAGCAGAGTACGAATCTACAATTCGAGAAGACCTTCACTTCGTGTACTGAATAGAATTTTCTTCATAAGTGCACCACATGTTATGGGTCGACAGTTCTGATCTTTTGTCGCAGTTAACCGTTTTTAGATTGGCTGCTGAATACAACTGTGGTTGCTCGTGTGTCATTGTCCAGTGGAATTGTATTCCTATTCAGTGAGTTCATATATATGTTCAGTATCTTTGTATATATGTTCAGTGGGTTTGTATGTGCTCAGCGGATGCGCATTTATGGTCTGCGTATTTTCTGTATATATGTTGAGTGTATTCGTATATGTTCAGTGAGTTCATATATGTTCAATGAGTTCATATGTATGTTGGGTGAGTTTGTATGTATTTTCAGTGAATTCATATGTATATATATGTTTAGTGAGTTCATACGTATTCAGCAGGCTTCTCCTGGAGTATTCTTATACCTGCGCTGTAGTTATCGCGCTTGTAACGAGGGCCAGGGCTGCAGTGCCCGCGCGACCAAATTTTCCTTGCTGCAAGGGGGACGCTTTATGTCCTGGAACCCCAAACCAGGCATGCAAATCTAGCTGTCTTCTCCGGTGTAGCTCCTCCATCATGACCATCACACCGGCCCCATTATGATATTTGTTGTTTGCTCATCTTCATTCATTCTTGTGAAAGATTGTCGAATCTGCTTTAGACCAACTTAAATTGAAGTTCTGGTTTGCGTCTGCTGGCGCATCTATAAAAATCTTCCACATTTGCATTACTTACTCTGATTTTGCCGCATGCTATGAATTTATTTTCTCTCCCTGTGAAAGAAACAATCGTCAGAGTCGGGGTCCGTGTGCATTCATAGCAGTCAGCAATCTGGATAATTAATTTCTCCCTATATATTTATGTATGTAAGAAAACAACACATGCCGTTATCTCTATACAGTCTATCATTGACATTTCTTCTTTCTCTGCTCGTATGTATAAATACCTGAAGTTGATTTTTTTTTGCGTGGGTTAATTTTTGTGAATTTTGCTATTTTTTGCTAAATTCTCAAAATTTTATCAACACAAAATTAATCAAAATGAAGGTTTAGCCTGGCCAAAAGTAAACAGACTAATTTTTCGACCTTTAATTAACAACAATGTGCTCGGACTCGTTCTCTCAGTTTCTATATGTACAAGTTCCTCCTTTTCTTTCGTTGATGTGCATTTACTGAATTACTTCCGAACATTTTCTTTCCCTCACCCCAAAAAGTAAATCCACTTGAAATGCCTCAAAAATCTGAAAAATAAATCCACGCAAAAATTTGTTACCTTATGGTATTCGTTTCTACGAAAAATGTGCAATACACCAGATTCATCGATTCCCTCGATGCCCTGTGAAGAGCATCTGAATATCCTGCACGTAAATCTTCCACATGAAACCGTGAGCCTTGATGCCCTGTTTGGAGATTTCCTAAGGCCACCCTCTAAAAAGTACTTGTTTCCGGTATCCCGCCCGGTCGTCTTTCAGACGAAAAAAAAAGTTTTTCGACCGACGAACGCCCCTGAACAGCGAAAAAACTGTTTTTTCTTCCAACATGTTTGCTCGTTCAGCCGCTTCGCAGCGTTGTTTATTTCATCGTTGAATAAGAGTTGCAGCCCTGGGATAATAGCAGAAGAAGAAAGAGGAGGAGACACTGAACTCCAAGAAAGTCCAATTCCTGCTTTGGAACCTTGGCAGACCCCTGGAACACTACCAGAAAGCCAAAACTCGAGCACATGGCCACAGGCGCACTCAAGCACACCGGCCAACGGTTTGGTCTGTTTACAGCCGACTCACAGAAATTATGCTCTTGAACAAAGTAATGTCGTCATTTTCTTGTCTTTAAGACCTTCCTTTGTCCTATCCACCATCCTATGTCTTTTCTACTACCTTTAAACGTCCAGGGACACTGTAAACACTGTCATCAGCGGGGTCCAGAGTAGTACACAACTCTTGGAGACCTGTGGACGCCGTTGGACGATATTTTCCCAGCATGCATTTCTGATCCTTATTCTGCTTCGCTGACTTCGACACGCTTGACTACTTTTCGTAACTGCTGAAACTGTAAGTAAAAATGAACTTATTTCTTTATCCATTGCTGTTCTATCCGCTGTATATTATAATGCACATTATTAACAATATCCCACAAGAAAAATATAGTCTGCCGTGATAAGTCATGGATCAAATCGTCAGTGAGTGACCGATCTTCGGTGGTAGTGCTTCTGATAGAGGAGGTGGCTACTCAAGGCATCAAAATGGTGTACACTGACGGTATGGGGCTCCTCAGCAAGCAAAGACGTTCACCTTGCGTCCCCCATCTGCTATCGATGATGGTTCACGCTGGGAATGTAAAAAAAGTTCCCGGCCGGCCGGTCGATGTTTTTTCGGGGTGACCGGAACACCGGAAACAAAGTTTTTTTTGAGGGTGGCCTAATAGGACTGGCACTGCGTGATGGTTACTTGTCGAAGTAAGATATGGATTGCAATGAGAAGTGTGGTGAAGTAAATTTATGAGAATTGCTTCATTGCGATCAGATGTGGGCTCAATTACCTAGCTATCCATTTCAAATTTTCTGGCCTACAACCACGATTGGAAAAGCGAGAGAACCTCAACTGCATTAACTTTTTGAAAGTGGAAGAAAAACTGAATGAATAAATTGCCTCCTACATCTAGTTTTAAATTTTTGATAAATCACGTAGTGCATCTCACTTTAGACGAGCAGATGCAAACCAGAAGTTTAATTTAAATTGGCCTTACAGGGGATTGATGGTAACTGCAATACTACATCGATGACTTAGTCTTCCAAAAGACCCACTGCGGAGTGAGTCGATCCTCTGAAACTCATGCGCCAATGCCTTTTGTGAACCCCGTTGAATCGATGTGTTTACTTCACATGTCTATGGAGCTGGAAATCTGAGATTTATTTATGTCCTTCGCAACTAAAATTTTCGCACGCGCTATTTTCTACTGCATGAGGAATCTGCATGCATGACGACTGACAAAGAATAGCACTCGTAGTGACATTGTGCCAGCTTGCACCGCCACGAGCGCGCGCGTCCCAGGGAGAATCCTGATTCAGTGAGTATATCTGTATATGGTTAGTGCCCTTTTGGCATTTATGCTCGAGTAGTTCATATTGATGTTCTCATTCCTTCGTGCCACCTATATGCGTCCAATGAACGCATGTATGGTCAATGAAGTTCGAAGTAATTCCGTCAAGTCCGATCTGCACTCTTGTCGTATTTCAAGCAGGTTTGTGTCCGCCTTCTGTCAACATTGTGGATAAGAGAGGCAAGGTGGCAAGGTGGCAATTAAGCTCCGCATGTATTGCTTGTAATTATCTAACATGTCAGGGTAGATATGGAGACCAGACAAGCCTAATAATACAGCTGCTGACCTTGGTGTGCATATAAACCTCTTTTTACTTTTAAATTCTATTTTGGTTCTGTTGACATTCAGTTATGTATATAGCTCAGGCGTGAAGTTTTGCCAGCTGTAGCCAGAATTCCGGCTCTCAGATGACCAGGAATCTCTCTTTTACATGGGTAGGTGTTAATCTATAAGTTCTTAACTGGTAAATTAAGAAGTGCACACTTTCCGACTCGAATATTGCCAGATGGTTTCATGTCTGATATCTGTATGCAGGGTTTTATTGAGCCAGTACATGACGTCCGGTATACAGGCGTCAAGTTATCCGTGGCCATTTTTGACGATTACCCCGAACTTTTTCTCAATTTTCCATGATTGAAAGTGTCTTCTAGAGTACAAGCTACTATATTAGAAATAAATTTAGTGTTTACAGGTATCTTGAGGCAAAATCTTTAATATCTCATGGTCCAAAACTGGCTTGCTAATTAGGTAAAAACTCAACTTGAAGCTTTAAACTGCCCTGAGTTAAAATGGCTGCATAAAGCCCTGGTATGAGCAAATACAGATAGCCATTGCTATTGCATTGAAGAAGGTTGGGAAAATATTTGAACTATTTGAATCCATATATATACAATTTTTGTATTACATCTTGACATAAGGGAAGGATATGTCCTGCTAGTAAACATACTCATAGTCATCACTTCCATCTGCTCATCAATTTAGCTTCTAGCTAAAAAGCATTTATCCACCATATTGGACCCATTTGTGATTAAGGAGCCCCTAAGGTGCAGCCAGCATGCATCATCAATTTATATTTGCTATCTAAATTTGTATGTGATCCATGCATCTAAATATTAGGTTTCCCAAGGTAAGAAAAATGACTTTGGATGCCAAAATTGGCTGCAGTTTTCAGCCCTCTGGGGAATGAGATCATTGAAATTTGCATTGATAGTCATTCTTTTCTGTGGTTTTAGCGTTCGTTATCTCATGTTTACTAAGTCAGCACTTTTTCACCCTCCCATATGTTCACAGCTTATGGGAAACCCTGTACTAAAAGGTCTCAACCACGTCATATGGTTACCCTGAAAGACACCTGTGACGGAAGACCTGGTCATTAAATTATCTTGAATAGTTCAAGGTATCAACAAACAGCTCATTCCTACCATGACCATACGTACTATAGATTTGAAGCCAACACGTGCCGAAGAGTACTGCTACATCATTGTCTAACACAATACTCTTCAATAATGTTGTCAATGGCGACTCAAACGACACTTCAGCTCTCCACTATCATCTGCTTACTCTCTGCTTCGCACATTAGAGCACCTCTTGCTTGATGCTTCTCTTCTTGAAAGGTCATGCAATTCGTAATAAAACCAGTCATTTCTTTATTTTGTTGAACGGGTGGCCCTTCATCTCTTTTTCAATCTTGTTGATCAGCTTGGTCACTTCCTTCTGCTTGCAACCTGTCATTGTCGTTACGAATGTCTGTCAAGCAGCAAGGTAGAGCTTCAAGTATGGTGTAACCTATGTAAACAAACTTCCAAGGCCACGGACTAAGAAGGATTATGTCCCAAACTCTCACCACGTTCGACGTAATGATATTGGTGATTAATCGAGGCAGAAAAAAGCGGGAATCAGGCTATGTACGTCTGCGCAGTATTCATCCGTCACATGCATCTTTCAGCAGTCTTACCCGGGAGCAATTTGGTGCCTGCGCGATCAATTGAGCTTGTGACAGAGGCAACACAGACTTTGCTGGCGTGATAAGTTTTCTTGCGGTAAGGGCGCTGCTTTACATCCTGGAACCCCAAACCAGGCATCCAGGGGCCTTAGCCAGCTTGCTGAACCGTGCTATGACCATATTCAAGCCAGCTACGCTGGTTTATGCTTTACGCACGAAGGCAGGCTTCCTATCACCAAGTCTTGCCGCGTTCTTTTTTACTTGTGGCACAGGATTAACTGATAATGTTCTAGATGTCATGCGCTAACATTTTGCCCATCTGTTCATGCGTAAACACTGATCATCTTACTGATCTTTGTCAAGGAGTCTTGGCCAGAGATGTCACTCGTAAAATTCACTTGCCGATATTGAATGTGTAAATGAGAAACTCAATGTTTGAAATGCTGGTAATTGACTCTGTTTCCATGAATTAAAAGTTGCGAGTTTCACACTCTGGCTAGCCTCATCTCCGTCCTGCTTTTACATCAACACTCACTTTGAATTCTATTCGACACGCTGTTTCAAAATTGGCACCATCGCATTCTATTGTGACGCGAAAGATGTTTACAACATTATATATTTGAATGAGTGATTAGCGGTAGACGAGAAAGATGATAGGGAGGAGTCGTGCACACCTTCAGAATATGTCTTTTGGCAGATAGCTAAATGAATTCGGCCAGCGTTATGTTGTAAGACAATGATGACATTTTATTTTTACACACGCGATTTTATCCTTTCAGGGAGGGCTGCCCGCACAACTGGGAGTAAAAAAAAGCGCTAGTCAATCTAAATTGTGCGATTGCATGCACCACATGGAGAAGACTGCTTAAGGAACAGAATTTATATGCTTTTGATTCTTCTAAACTTGTGGATTTCATTTGTTTATGATAGGAGCTGGTACATTGACACTTACAAATCCAATATGGGTGGTGAAGACACGGATGTGTTTACAGCCAGGGCAAGCTGCTGCTGCTGGAGTCGTACAATACAGGGGTGTACTTGGTAAGTGTTGCGTCCTATTGTAACATTTTGGTGTGTAGTCACTCTCACTGGTAAATGAACTTATTGCTTTGCCAAACTTTATGGCTGGGTTGGGTGGTAAGTCGTTGTAACTCAGAAATTGCATGTCTGCAACCTGTTTTCATGTGTTTGTGTGGCTCAGTAATTTGGAATTTGAAATAATCATTGTTTGGAGCAATTAATTTTTTTTTGTATCGTTTTTGTTTGTTCCTTGTTGTTTTTCTGTAGCAATTTTTTTCTTTATCCTGGGTATGCGGATATCCTGTGTAGGACTGAGTAGTGGGAGTCCCATAACCCATATTTAAGCTAGAGCCACAGTCATATAAGTGCTGCCATCGTGAATGTCACGGATACTGACCCGGGGGTTAGGAGTACCCTATTCACACCATTTTCTTTTGTTCGTTATGTCAACCTTAACCGTGCATCTCGTTATCAATAGATTTATCTTACGGTCTTAATGGGGCTTATCATTTCATTGGCATAAAACACTCTCCCTCCATGATGTGGGTGTGGAAGGAGTGTCTGGCCACTCCCCGCATTATATTATTGCTCTGTCATCAACCCTCTAACTTTTGTAAAAATGTTATTTTGATTTCCTATTCAGCAGAAATGCCTGTTACACCAAATCTTATAGTCCTCATTGCCCACCTTCCTTGATTGCTCATCAAGAAAGCATAAATCTTGCTGTTAGGAGAGTAATTCGGTATATTGACATTATTGCATGTTTGCTAGCAGAGCTTTTTAGAATGGTAGATGTATCATGAGATTTCAGCAAATGCCTAGTAATCTCCGGGGACATTTCTACTCGTCTGGTGTTTTCCTTCTGTCATCTGACTGCCAATTACCATTTAGCTTGTTGATCTTACTGCATTGTTCTTCTATTCATTTTCAGATGGGTTAGTTCAACTGTACCGGTCTGAAGGACTCAAAGGCTATTATAGGGTAGGTTCTTTTTTCATGTGTCCATTTTACCAGTGCTTGAGTATCTATTGTTCTTGAATCTTGCTCGATTTTCTAGGTTTTGTCTAGACAGATAATGACATTAATGTGAACAGTGTCTATATTTGATAAAGTTATCACTAGAAAGGCTTAACCTGTCTTGATTTACCATTCTCACAAGTAAGGACCTAGTAAGTGAGTCTTTAATGGCAAGACTTGGCTTAGTGGTTAAGTGTGATGTCAGCAAAACAGGCTACAGATCTGTTTGTTTAACATGGACTGCTTTTTATGTGGTGGGTTGGTATCATTCTTAAAAATTCTCCAAATTGCAAATTTTGCAAATTGAAAGACCTGAAAATTGTCTTTTTTTGTTGTTCCTTCATCATGAGAAGGTGTCATTGTATATATATATATAGCATTCCACAGCGTACTGTTTGTGCTAGTTGAGGTAAAGGAATTGACGAGAAATGTTGGCAAATGCCCTGATTATTCTATTTCAGCATGTACGTTGTGTGCCTTCCATGTTATTGTTCAGTTGTATGGAGGCGTTGATGACTTGCGTCTAGCAGCTTGTTTGTTCTGTTCGTTGCTATTCAATTGTGCAGAACAGCTATTACTTTTTTTCTGAAAATTGAATTTTACGTTCTCTCTTATTTTTGTAGGGATACGTGCCTGGGCTGTTTGGTGTATCACATGGTGCCTTCCAGTTTATGGCATACGAGGAGCTGAAAAAAGTGAATAGTCAATACACTGGAAAGCCTGTGAAGCAAAAGCTGGTCTGTACATATTCTGAGTTAATAATTGATTGCTTTGTTCTCGCATTTCACATGTGTTGTACCATATTCCTGTTGAAGACTTTCTTTCACAAATTGTAAAAATACATAACACAAGTTCGAGTCAATTTCAAGTTAAGTTAGCCTAAAATGAATCATACAAATCATAGTTATTAAGTGCTGCCGGTTTATAGGTATTTCTGTAATCTGATGGAAGGCAGTTAGTGTGCCATGGTGCCAATTCTGAACAGTTCTGTTCCTTGGGCTCTTTTACGTGTTTATTGTTTGTGAGAAATTCAAGAGCCTCAACTGCAGGTCTTCTAACAGCCGTCGGTCATCGGTCAGTGACTAATAGATTTCTGCAGATGAGGGATGATGATGGCCTTCCTTCGGTCATTGTGACTAACAATTTCCAAAGCCAAATTTTCTATTTTCAACCTACCAAGCAGACCACACTATAGAGTAGAAGGTAAAAGTATGCAAAAGCGTCCAATCTGCTTGTATTCATGCTCAAAACAGCTGATTTCACACAAGTAGGAGCGGTAAAAACAGGATGGTGTCTGTTTGGCCTCATGAACTTTTGCATAAAAAGTGTCAACTGTTTATGCTGAAACGCAACCGCAGGTTCCAAGTGCACACGCTACTGACTGCTCTATTCATGTCTGGAAGCTATTAAAGGGGAACAATGGTCAAAGATGAAATTTTAACAGATGATAGAGCATGACTAAACCTGACACACAGTTTTAATTTCATGACAAAAGCTTGTGTAGTTCCGGAAATATTTAGTCTCAAAGTCCAGCAGCTACCATCTTGCCACTAATTATGCATGATGTCACTGGTGTCACTCTCAAGTTATCTACGCTTCGTTTCCAAAATACTCCACATTGAATTATTGTAAAGGATTGTCTTTTTCATTTCATCATAAACCTAAGCAATATGTTTAATACCCAATGAATAAAATAACATAAGGTTTTGTGTTACTAAGGAAATAGCAATGCTTAGCAATGGACTTCGATGACATCATGAAAAATCAAGATGGCAGCTGCTTGGCTTTGAGAGCAAATATCTATGGTACTAGGCAAGCTTTTGTTACAATGTTGATGGGAAATCCCATGTTTTTTGTGCTCTATCATCTGTTAAAATTTCATTTTTGACCATTGTTCTCCTTTAATGTCAGAAAATTTTAGGTTTATTGCCAGGTAGGTGTTCATGTCTGCTACCATGTCAATTGCGCTGTTTTTGCATTTTTAACATTCTAATTGGAAATTGGTAACTCTTTGTTGATGTGTCAAGTTAGTGAGATGCGCCCCAGCAAATTTCAAGCAGGAAATATATTGAGAATTTTTCCTTTTCCCTTCCTTATAACTCAGTACTGTAGAAAGCTGAATTACAAGACCCAGGCAAGCTAAGGAAGACATCGGAGCAATCCTCTTTAGGTATAGACTCTTATAGACGAGCCACTCATAAGTGATGCATCCACAGTAACTTTTTATTCTCTTGTTTGGACCTCCACAAGTTGCGCAGTTTTTCCCTTTTCGTCTTGCATCCAAGTATGAAGTTTGTTGCTTTATTCGGACAAGTTTTGACAATTTATGTTTTTCAGACTTACGTATGGGAACAATTGGAAACTTTCGACTCACTACTCATCACTACTCACAGAACTATCATAACTTTTGTTCTTGTGCACTAGTCAATGTCATAAAAGTTTCAGGGTATATTGATTGGTGATTTGCTTTTCAGACTTTTGTGTAAGAACCATGGGGAAATTTTGATTCCCTATGGTCCTGTCCTCAATGCCACAAAATTTTCCAGAGAATCTTCAGTTGTGCGTTTAACTTCTTCGCTTTTTAATCCTTTATGTGGATTTATACCCACCTTCGTAAGTGAATGTGGATTTATACCCACCTTCGTAAGTGAATGTGGATTTATACCCA
>JAOBRC010231799.1:0-14573 GCA_027575255.1 Scolionema suvaense | reverse complement strand
TTGATTGATCCAATGGGCGTGATCATGCAATAGTCTCTGTTGTATATATGTACCCTCATATTTTCACAAATGTAATTTATTACGTCCATTCCTGATATTCTGAATTGCAAGCCTAGAACTCATGCTGCTTTATCCAAAAAGTGAGTTAAGTGTCAAAATCTACAACACCTAGTCAGGAAATGAAGCATAATTCGAAACATTCTGCATTCATAGCTGCGTCGATGCAAGTTCTCGTCATCTTTTGAGAGTGGAAGTGGGTGGATGTATATTTCAGTTTTATATGCAGTTTTGTGTTTTTTGTATGAAGGAAGGGATTTCTGTTTTATGTGGTCACTGTAGCTAGAGCATGAATAAGAAAGGAAGCCATGAAGTCTTTCAAGATTTATATCCTAAAGTTGTATGTTGAATCGACAATGGCGCCCAAAATATATTCACACGCATGAGTGATAGTGTCAGTTTTCGCACCATAAACAAAATAAGATTGGTCTAGAAGTGTAGAGCCACAACTGCAGGGTGTGGCAGGTCTTGTGCTAGGGCGTGGCTTAAGATTTTTTTATATTTCTGGTACACGCTTTTTTTCATAAGCAATGTTTTATAAGCAGCCCGAGGCTTTAAAAAGTTCAGTAACATCTAAGCAACACCCTGGCCTGAACAAGGCCCAAAAATAAAAATGTAGAAGGACAAAAAAAAACCATAGTGAGGCAAAAGAAGAACATTTTTCTAGCAACTATGAGCTTCTTTTGTCATTCCATTTGCTAGCTACTTGTAACCAGCAGAATTATATCAAGAAAAATATGAACTAATATGGAGAAAAAGTACCTTATTGTGAAAATGATGATGAAGCCTCTTTATGGTCAACAAGCAACAATTGAGCCTGGGCAAGACTTGGGTGATATCAAGTCTCAGACAAAAATTGTGTTGCTTATAAAAAAAGCGTGTAATTTACCGAACAGAGGTCATAGAATTCAGTCCCAGAACCTGCTCTGAGAATGTAGACACAAGTGATTCAAGACATGCAAAAAATTTCTAGAACCAATTTCAATGCAAAGTGGGTAAAAGTCTGAAAAAGTCAATTTTTTTATTGTTGCAAAAGAAAAATCCTTTTTGACGAAATATCCTGACGAGGATTGTGGAGGAAGTTTGAAAATGAAGATAGTTTAAACATTAAGGCCCCTTAAAAATTTAAAATCACCTTAACTTCTAAATATTCTTAGAAAATGATTGAATGTGTTGATTCTTATTGTGTTCTGTTAACACTTCATGGGTGTAGTTTGCTATTTGCTTTTTAGTGCATTCAAAGTTACCATTGTACACTTGAACTTTAGATTAATGCACATCAGTCATTTTTGCATTCTAACTTACAAGGGAAAGTTCTGCTAATTTTCTTCTTATAATTTGATCTGGGTTATATCCACCTAAAGTAGGATTCATATCAGTATGGCAACATGTTCTTCAGTGTGTACCATGAATATTGTCATTAATTTTGTTCTCTTGACAAAAAAATGAATCTGAGAGGACTTCTATCTGTAAGGAGATAGTGATATTTGTTTGACCAATATCATGGCATCCGGTTATACTGATGATAACTCCTTGATTGGATTTTGTTAAGATATTTGTCTGAAATGACCCTATGGTCAAAGAGTTTGGTACAAGTAGAATAGATTCCCTGTTTTGATGAATGACCAATCATTGTTGTTAGGTATGCTAATTAAAAGTATTTTTCGAATAGCGAAGTATGTTTTCCGTATGGCTGGAATTTAATATGACAATTTATGGCATGGCTGGAAAACAATATGTATTTTTGGGCAAAAAGGCTGGAAAAAGACCAGTTTTTGGTAACATTTGGCTGGAATTTCAAATTTGAACAAGCTTCCAAAGCCACTGACTGAGAATAATTACATCCCAGATTCTCCTCAGGTGTGCCACAATAGCATTGGTTGGTGTATCGAGGCAAGGAAATATTGGAGTCAGGCTAAGTATGCACGGCTCGATTTCATCCGTCACAGGCGTCTTTAACAACTTACCTAAAGCAATGTAGACACATGATATTGTTTCACCTGTATGTTTAAATTAGGAAACTCTGCAAAGACATGATATGCCTCTTTAATCTTTAAAGTACTCTCAAACGAACTGCTGTCTATAATGGTAAAATAATCACTATCACATGAATCCCTACTAGTAGTATTATTGTGAAGATGTTGAAAGACTGCAGTTATGCTATTCTTGCCAGAGACGTGTTCGATCACTCGTTTTTCTAGGTGTCGGTTTGTTAACCCAATATACTGAGAATTACATCCAGCACAAGAAAAGGTTGTATACTTCAGGCTCCCCCAATATGTGCGAATGAAACGCTGTTCGCACTGCGTTCGCACGAACCTTCGTTCTCGCAGCAAAACTTTCATCACATACAGACCATGTTGCCTGCGCTGCCTTCTCTGGCAGTTTGTTGAGTAATTTCTGCAAACAAATTGTGTGCACACCACACTGTTGTCTGAAACAGTGTTCGGATTGCATTCGAATAAGCATCATCATCTAAAAACTTTTTCATCTTCAAACCATATAAAAACTGCTTGAGCAGTAATTATCGTCGCATAATCGTGGGAACTATCATTTGTCTTCAACATCCCCTGGAAGTTTACGACGATCTGTGTTTTGTCAGTTTAAAAAAGTAGTAAAGTGCTTTAAAAAATGCATTAAAAGTTTACGACGACTCTGTGTTTTGTCAGTTTAAAAAAGTAGTAAAAAGTGCTTTAAAAGATGCATATGAAGCTTCAATGGGGGAGCATTTTACAGAAACGACTATGGCTGTGTTTGAATGAGAGGTTAAGATGACTAACTACAGTATGAAAATCACTCTATGCCACCTACCGGAGCATCTCAACATCATGCTGCTTAGCATTTTGCGTTCTTGGTTCGTTTGTGTTCCACCCCTTGCCCCCACTCGTGATCTAACATACTTGAAATAGACTGTTAAGAATACAGAAAGTCTTTTTATTCGTCAAAAATTGACCGAAAAATGATGTGTTTCAGAAAAACGCTGATATTTTCAAAAAAGTAAATGGTTTTTGTTAATGTATGGGCATGGTCATAGAGAATAAAATTCTGCCTTGAAAAAAGGGAAATTGGTCAGAACTGTCAGATCCGACACCCATCCATTTAGCATTCTGACGTCAATCCCCGAATTGCCAAAACTAGCCCAGGGATGGGTAAGAAATGTATTCATATTCGTTTCAAAATCGGTTTGACACTTTGCCTGGCTCTATTTGTGACCTCCCGACATCCGACATGACATTGAATAGGGTGTTTAGGGTCATTTTTGACGTCAATACCGTCATGTGACAGATCTGATTCTTGGCGCCTTTTGAGAACTTTGTGAGTGCTACCAAATGGCGTAGAAATGATATTTGGGCCATTTTTGGGTTTTTGGGTTATTCACTGTCAAAGGTGGAAAATAGGCAAAAAGAGCAAAAGGTGAAAATGTGAGATTTTTGGTGATTTTTTGAGGATATTTTTCCCAGTTCTTGAGATAAAACGCTGAAACGTGCACAGATAGTAGTTAATAGTTCAGGTATACATTTGAATAATAATAATTAATTTGCAAATATTGGTCCACGGTTTCTGGGGGAGCCAAAAGTGTCTTTTTTGGGTCCAAAAGGCTCTCAGGTTGTTTGTCAAAAACATGAAACATGAATCAATACCTCGTCAAATCCATGAATCAGTGGTTAGTAATCGTTTGCAAAGCATTTGCACCATTTATACTCTCCATTCTGGTAAAATTTTGGCTCCACAGGGCTCTATAGTGAGCAGTTTGACGGAAAATGACCCCTCTTCGATGATGTCACACATCATGATGGATGAGGTTACCGGATCGAAAATACTTTTTTTAGACAGAGAATAGGATACTGTATTTTGGTGCAACAATTTCGATGTTCTTAGATTTGATTTTAGAAGACAATTTAATTTGTGAAAATGGTATACAAGTGGTCAATATTTTGGCCATACTCCAACTTTGACGTCACTTATCTCGACATCTATGCATACAAATTTTTTTTTAAATCCTGTCATTGATGTAACTTTTTGTACTTTGCTACGACTAGAAGTTTCATTGTGGTTGAAAATTTTATAATGTGCTTGTTTGCACCATCAAAAACGCCCGTATGCCTAATTTTCTTATTTCTGAATATTTTCACATAAATACTTTTCAACAGCATGAAAGATTACCAGTTTTTCTTTCAAGAAAGGTATAGTGAGCATGTTTTACTTTCTGCCTTGAACATTTGTACTGCTTTGAAAATGGGGTATTCTAAGTGAAATTTGGACCCATTCATTGGTGATTCAGAAATGGATTTACGACTTTTTAAATTCGGCGGACCTTGAGTTAGGTCTTTTAGAGCTTATGGACCAGGTTTTCATCAAAATTGATATTTGCTGAACTTATATTTGATTCCTTGCAGCACGAAGTGATTTTTATGACGTTTTAAAGCTATTTTTACTGACTTTGACTTCATGTGATATCACCACATTGACATTTAGAGAACAAAAAGTTGCAGTAGATCGTTGGTAGTCTTAGGTTATTGGTTACGTAGTTTTCAACTGAGAGACAATCGAAATTGCAATACTTAGAAATATCATTTATTTGCCGGATTATCTCTGTCACGGGTCCTCACTTCTTGGGCCATTATTTTAAAAATATTTGTCATAAGCATTGTTTTCAATACTTTCTGTTCCTTGAAACAAAAGTTCCTTACGAAAACATACTCCTATTTTGACTATATTTCTTTATTTCTGATGCATCAAAAATGCGACCTGGGAGAAATCCACCTATTACAACTAAATTCAATGGAAATGAATACCAAATTCAGCACTCTAAAGCTAAGCTATCCCATGACTTTATTCTTCATTATTGTCACATTAATTTTAATTTCTAAATTCTAAATTTAAACCATCTCAGAATTAGCCTGTAAGTTCTGCTAACACGATATTATTCAGGCCGCCCCTGCTATGGTTCAGGTTACATTTAGTTGATGTTTAAGATGAATTTATTGCAGAACACGTTTGAGTTCTTTTTAGCCTAACTTGTGGTGGGAAACTTTGATTGACCATTAAATATTTTTTTGCTGAAGGAGGACTATGGAACTTCGCCTAACTATGTGCTTTAACCCTACATAGTATGGGCTTTATAGACTATGTAGGGGGGCCGATTGTGCCCCCCCCTCAGTAATTAGCCACCCGCAACAGGTGGAGGTATGAAATGTGGCACACATAAACTACATTATACCACCAACAGGATACCATATAAGGTTTTCCCTCAAAGTCATTTCTCTTGTCCTGCTGTGCTCAAGAGTTGATAGCACTCGAACACATACTTGCCAAATCCGGAGATAGCGCTGTTAGAGTTTGACCAGGATTTACTCCATCCAATGTCTCAAAAACTATGATAGATATTGACATGTGGTTTGTTTTATATGAACAGTAGATAAATTTGGGGAAAAGTCAGCGAAAATGGCGCCCTTTGGGCCTGTGGAAAAATTTTTGTGTGGCAAATACCACCAAATACCATATTCCGTATGTTTAAGATTTAGTCCAACTTTTAGCCAGATCACTGCACAGGTTTTAGCCGAAAAATCAGGTAGCCTTAAGTTGGTCTTGTATTTAGCTTAAAACGGCGATTTCAGCTTGGTTTAGGTTTCAGATAGCCTTTAATTTTCCATGCAGGTATGGCTTTACTTGTCGCGTATTCTTTATGCTTAAATGGTCCGAAAATTGCACCCTGTCATGAAAAGGGACACATATTGTTGTGCATGTGGGAAAGAACATTGATGCTGGTTACAGTAACTGTGGACCAGCCACATTACCTATTTCAGTACTCTGATATGCTGTCACGTGCCACAATCATGTGTTGCATGAAAATTTTTTGACCAGCCACCATGGCGCCATGTATATGAAGCACATGCATGTCGAGCATGTGCTGTCAGACCCAGTGCGTCCCCCACTGTTTATGCCTATTTATCATGACAGGTTGCGTATTTACTGTACAATTGGCCGAGGAAGTGTTCTAGCGCAATGATTGTCTTTGTTATAATACATATCAGATACTAAGCAAGAGTTTCTCTGAAATAGCTGTCGGGTGTGAGAACGTACTTAAAAATACATAATTATGATATTTCCTCCCTATGCCAATAAAAGATGTTTGCTTTATGCTTACTTTTGTCTCTCTTTTTGCAGAGGTTACTGCTTTCCATCTTCACAGAATCAGGCAAAGTGTGTGTATCGTTGTCGCTTCCTACTGGAAACTCAGTTCTTGTCAAAACGCGACATTCTGTATATTCGAATGGTAGTGAATTTCAATTGCACATGTCTAATAGCAACAGAACGTTGAGTCTACTTATATATAGAGTTGGTAAAAGCGACAGCATTGAAAATATATCCATATCCCATGGTGTGTCAGTTGGAAGGTTTGGCTATCAGATTTTTGTTGCTGGAGTTGACGCTAGGTAAGTTTTCTGTTTCAGTTTTGGTATCTCTGTTGTAGAAACAGTATTATCTTTGCTCAGCATGTTCCAATATGGTAAAGGTACCAGAGCATAGTACATACAAAGGTATGTATGCAAAGTAGTGAGCACCACCTCTTTACGAAGGGGGTTGGATATGGACTTTCAGAAAATACTGTACTGGGGGAGGGTAAAAATTTTTTCCTGGCTTAAATAAGGGTATGTCTTTGATGGGGTGATAGACTGTTCTACCTTCGTGTCAGTCAGCAATACTGTAAACGGAACATGCAATGAATAACAGGTGTTATTGATGACAGCTCACACTCTTGTTTTTCTTCGAAGACCGTAGTATAACTCGCAGCCTTGTGATGGCAGGATGTCTATTTTTCATTCTTTTACCCATAACGAGTTTTGCATGCAAGCACAATATCGTTAGGATAAAGATTTCTTCAGCTGAAATGAAGGGACCAGGTGCAGTGTTGGCATTACTCAGAATCAGTGACGGGTTACTTTTGTAAATGGGGTGGGGGAGAGGTGAAAACTGTCTACCCACTATGTGCACAACTGTTTGGTTGCCTATATATTAGACGGTCATTTCTCTATATGTGACCTTTTCAGGGATTTTAAAGGTGAAGGGCAATGAAACCTCGAATTGCGTTACATACACTCATTACGTGTATCATGCACCGTCTCAAAACAGGAGTTTAAAGTCAAGCAACTAGTCTCAACAGGAAAATGGAACGCATCTCAATTTTGAGACACGTCGTGTCTCACTTAAGGTGGAATGCGTCTCACGTCTTGGATCAGTTAAGTTTGAGACACTAGCACCAATCTTGAAACACGGGATACTACTGACGTTATACGAAAATATATAATGTTTCCTTTCTCATGGGCATACATGAGCAAACAACATTGGCTTAGGATGCAAGAACAAAAAACTGCCGGGATACGCCAATGCAAGAGCAAAAAATGCCTTATTTCGCTGATGCGAGAGTCCAATATTCCAAAATTCATCGGTGCTGGAGCGAAAAACTACCATAATTCACTGATGTAGGAGCAAAAACGGCCATACACTGCAGCAGTAATTTACATAAGAAGAGCAAGGCACTGCCATAATTCATTGACATAGGCGCAAAAAACAGCCGCAATTCACCGATATAGGTACAAAAAATAACCGTAATTCAATGATTACCAGCCGTAATTCCCTGATATAAGAGAAAAAAATAGCGGTTATTCACTGATATAGGAGCAAAAAACTGGCATACTTCAGCGATGCAGTAGCAAAAAGCTACCGTAATTCTCCGATGCAAGAGCAAAAAACTACAGTAACTTACCAATGAAAGAGCAAGAAACTGCTGTAATTCAACGATACTAGAGCAAAAAACTACAAGAACTTACCGATGAAAGAGCAAGAAACTACCGTAATTCAACGATGCAAGAGCAAAAACTACTGTAACTTACCGATGCAAGAGCAAGAAACTGCCGTAATTCAACGATGTAGGAGCAAAAAAGTATCATAACTTACCGATGCAAGAGCAAAATATTGTCGTAATTCAACGATGTAAGAGCAAAAAACTAATGTAATTCTCCGAAGCAAGAGCAAAACACCGCGTAATGCACGGATGTATGAACAAAATGCAGCCGTACTTCACCGATATAGGCCTAAAACGGGTGAGGACAATGGGGTATAATTTGTGCTCTGATGTGCACTGTATGCATTGTTTGAAATCAGCTATGCATCGATGAACGCGAACAACACAGCAGGTAAGAGTACAACAGCAGTTGCGTTCTATTGGAATAATGTGCTAATGGTTAGGATTACAATTTTGCAGTGTTTTCTGGTAGGGGTTTTCTCAAATGAGCGGGTAGAATTTTTCCTTGTTTCAGCTTGTCAACCAAATTTTCGCGAGCTATTTAGTGAAACATTCAACTTCTTCTCAGTCTGTTTTGCCTCACTTTCCTCTTTATTAAACTGCCCTCTCCTGACGAGCGATTTCACTTTTAAGCAATTTTTTTGAAATTTTTTTTTTTGATGCTTAGAGTGCCATAGACAGAATTTCATGGCAAGGGTGGGGGAGGGGTGGTAAAGGGGCATACAAAACTTATACTTTCCTGAGAGGGGGAGGACGATTGATTTACTGTGCTGGTTGGGGATGCTGGTCTTTACAAAGAAAAAGTGCTCTATTAAAGCCGGCACCAAACTCACACGCTTGCACTTGCTGCCCGTATCACTCATCTGACCCGATCGATATCTGGTGAGACCTGAATGTCACTATGGACCAGAGCCTCGAAACTTTGCAAAGGGAGCCAGATGCAAAGCATCTACCAGACCCGCAAGACAGAGAGCAAATTTGGGCAAGTGCGCGCCAAGGCAACAAGAAATTCGCAGAAGCCAGGAGGAGTTTGGCCGCCTTCCAAAAGGACCTTTAAGGCAAATTGAACACTTAATTCAACCAACTACACGCTATACCTTGAGGTAATTAATTTTTATGGAATTAATTTTCAAGGAACTATTTTTAGCGACAGAGGAAACTGATTCGAAATTTTTCGCAGAACGAATTTTTGTGAGTCACATACATCGATGGATTTTGCGGAACTAATTTTTCCGAAAGGTACCCGAATTCGCAAAAATTATTTCCGCAAAAATCAATTCCGCAATAATTAATGACCTCAGGAAAGTACTTTTTTTAGTACTTTAGTGGTTTTATTTCGCAAGAATTGGGTCGCTACTGGTTCTCAATTTTAGCAATATATTTTTTACATTGTATTTTCACTTCTGTGCAACTAAAGAACAAATTCTCTGCACTGTTTTACCCATGTCTATAGTCCACTCACGTTCGATAGGGAAGCCAGCTTGGAGTTCCTGTTCATAGCTCTACTTCCATTAGGGATGGTGCCGCATTCTACTTCCATGTTCCTTTTCCCGCTGCCACATCCTGATGCCGAAGTAGCAAACTAGCCGCATGCACGAAAAATCTAATATTCCCATCTTCTTTTGTTTCAAGCAGCGAAACCATTGGTAATACGCATTGGAGTGTTACGTTTCGATGCAGATTACACCGCTGATCAGTCAGGCCTTGCATGAGAGAGTGAAGTACGTGAGATATAGAGAAGTTGTTGTTGCTAGAGCAGGTGTGAATTTTGTGCTGTTATGTCAATCGGGACCAAAAACCTGATTTCCTGTTCAGTTAACAGAGAACAATGTTCACAATTATAGCCAGAAAAAGTGCCCTGGACAAATGGTTGTATGTTTCTCTGACACTTGTTTGCAAAGCAGATATTTATAAGATCTGGACGATAACACGACCTGTCATGATTCACATCAATATAGCAGTGTTATCGACTTGAGAACGAGTATTTGTAGATCTTGTTGGGTCCTCTATTGTTGTAGCAGTTTGTAGCCTAGTGACAAGAAACGTAGCTGGGCCACCACGCGTATCAGCTCGTTCATGATCAAGTAAAGTGGTGAAATGTTGATGTCCGCACCAACCAGTTAGTGAGTATGAGCGAAGGAATGGAAAGCTGATTTACATTCAAGTATTAAAGTAGATGTCCTTGTGTCTGAAGGAGATCTGCAACTCAAGCAGCAAATAAAGCCACCATGCGGATGTTCGTTACGAAGGAAGAAAACAAATTATGCATGCTCGATAAGATGTTTACGTGGGAGGTGTTGAGGCTGTGGTCCATTGTTACATTCAGGTCTCACCACACTCGATCGGTTCAGGTGAGTCAGCAGGCAGCAAGTGTAAGCGTGAGAGATTGATGTCGGCAGTAATCAGGCAGTCTACGCAGAGCAAAGGGATGCAATTCTGGGATGCGCTCTTTTTTTTATTAAGATGCAGAAAATTTGAGCTGGGTCTTGCTATGCTTAATTTTTTTCTGATTTTTAGCCTGAATTGTTCTTAATTTTACAAGACAACGCTGGCTTTGGCTTGAAGTGTGGCTGTCTCTGACATACACTGTTTTTCTTCAGACACAATAATGATCTGTTAAAACAAAACGTTTTGTGACTAAAGACATTGAATTTATAAAGACATTGACTTCATAAAGACATTTGACTTTGTCCTAATAATGTCTTACCTTAAAGGAAGAAATTTTCGCGGTTTTTGGGCCAATCCGCAAGATAAAATTCCTTTTTTTACTTCCGAAAATGCTCAACCGCGAAAATTAATTCCAGTGTAATTTATCCACCATTGAACCTTGAAAATAAATTATACAAAAAATATAGTCAAGTTCCGGAAATCTTAACTTCCCAAAAATTTATGAAAAGTGTTCAGCCGTGAAAGCTTATTCCCGGGAAATGGCTTGTATAGCGTGGACTGCGAAAATTATTTTCTACAAAATGTCCGAAAAATTTGACCACGAAAATTAATTCCCCCGAAAAATTCCTTTCCTGAAGGTAGCTTTATCGCAAAATTCGATTATCTTGATTATCAATTAGTGTTACCGTTCTTGATTAAGCTCAGGCTCGGTTTGCTCTTAAATTGTTCTTAGTTTTTTGGCAAAGTTGAGGCTCATGTAAAATTGTTCTTATAAAAAAAGAAGAGTGAAATTCCCTATGGGGGAGTGGGAGTGACAGGAGGGAGCCATTGCAGGAAGAGTGAGAGGGGGAGACCGCGTTCAACCAGTCAAATAGAAAGAGCATACCTCTCAATAACGTTCAACAAAGTTATTTTTCGTAATTCCTCCTATCCAAAACCCCAAATTTTTCCCACCCATGCCTATCCACCCACGCTTACCCCTTGAGTGTAGATTTTTTCTTAGGACAAACTTTCATGAATTTTCTAACTTTGGTCCTAACAAAGATCTTGGTCCTAAATTCACGGAAATGTTTCGCCGTTTCACAGAGCCTATGGGTGGTAATTTCTACACACCCAGGGTTGCCACACTACCTGGAAAACCTGGGAAAAAAAGGGTTTTGGAAAAAGGCAGGGAAAACGTGGAAAACTCAGGGAAGCTTGCAAATTTTTGCTTGACTTGGGGAAAACTCAAGGAAAGCATTGCCCTGGATCTCTGCAGTTCTTCTTATAGTAGTGACATATATATAATGCGATTTTACTGAATATATAAAGTTCAGCTCACGACACCTCTGCTGGTCAGGTCACTGCTACGATTGCTCAGCTTCGTAGGTAAATTTAATGTTAGGATGTCTTGAGTTTAAAAACTCTAAGAAGGGTTGTACGTAACTTGGGTCATCAAATAGGCAAAAGACATCATCTACGTAGCAGCGATAGTAGGACGGTCGATAGTCACCACACTCCAACAGCCATTGCTTTCATTGTAGCCCATTAATAAGTTATCTAGGACTGGACCTAGTGGTGAGCCCATGGCAACACCATCAATTTGATCATATATGACTCCTTTGAAAATGAAGTGAGTTTGGGCTGTGGCAAACATGAATAACTTCTTGAGCTGCAGTTTAGATATTTTAAGATTGGGCCTTGTCTCATATATAAGGTCAACTGCTACGTCAATAGTTTCATTTAAAGGGACGTTGGTGAAGAGGCTGCAAACATCAAAAGAAACCATTAACTTACCTTCTGCATTAAGCTCTTTCAGCTCGTTGACGAAAGTAAACGTGTCTTTAGCAGTATAGTCCGATGGGATGAAAGGTGAGAGAAGAGAAGTAAGAAATTTAGCAAGATTATAGTTATAAGTACCTAGAGAAGAGACAATGGGGCGCATAGGAGGTATAGTGGAAGAATTAGCAACTTTATGAGCTTTAGGAAGACCATATATACGAGCTGGACGAGAGCCGGAAGGATAGATCTACGTGCTATTGTCTATAAATCCGCTTTTCTTCAGATTTTGAAGTAGTCTTTGTGGGGAACGTTCTCGAGACATAGTTGGATCTTTTTCCAGGCGGCGAAACTTGCTTCTATATTGCTACTTTATAGGGCCCTCCTCTCAGGATAGATTTATTGTAGACAGTTAAACTTTTTATAGCTCTAATTGGTGTGTATGTCACCTATGTATATATTGACTGGAAGTTGAGTTTAATTTGGTTCTACTGATGATGCTACAAGATGTAGTGAAACATGTCTAGATTAAAAACAGTTGCCTTTTTTTTGAAAATATAGAAAAATTTTCAAGAATGATTTTTTTGCGCGGATTAGTTTTCGTGATTTCTTGCTAGATTCGCAAAATTAAATCCACGCAAAATTTATCAAATTGAAGTTATAACATGACGTAAAGCAAATGATTCGCAAAGTTTTCGATCGTTTATCAATAGCATTGTACTCGTATTCGCTCTCTCTCTCTCTCAGTTCGTATGTTGATAACTTCTTGCCTTTCTTTCATTGATGCGCGTTTGCTAAATTACTTCCACACATTTTCACTGCCAATCCTTGATTCGCAAAAATAAATTCACGCAAAACGCCCCAAAAATTGGACTCACAAAAATAAATCCACGCAAAAATTTATCCCGTTAAGGTATATTGCAAATATAGCTAGATTCCATAACTCTGCAACAAATCATGCACATGCTCTTCGTTGAGAAGTAGATCTCCACCACCTTCGGGGCTCTTCATGACCTTCTTCTCAACAGAACTGAGGTGTGTATTTCCTTGGCGAAAGCAAAAGTCAAACGACGTTCTAAGCTGACTCAAGGTCATTTGAAATAGACGCAAATTCCAGTTTAGGTGAGCAAGTGTCACAGTGAGCAAATGTCTCAGAGAGCAAAAACTGAACAGCGTTCTAAATTGACTTAAGGTCATTCGAAATATACATGACTTTCGGGTTAGGTGAGCAAGTGTCATAGTGTGCAACTGTCGTACGCATGTGTGCGTGAGTGGGCAAATGACCGGTGAGTAATTGCCAGTGAGCATCTGTCGAGTGAGCATCTGTCCAGATACCCTAAAAAGATATCCTTGTATCATTGTGCATCTAAGAAGTTTATAGTCATTGGTAGTTTTCCGAAGGTTGCAAGGCACCTGTCCTGCCTGTCCTCTAGGCAAAGATGTAGCCATCAACAGAACATTCTATCTTGTTTCAACTATTAACCACCCTTATGCATTGTTTGTGGTAGCCATTACTGGGCATATACTTGGTTTCCGGATACCAGAATCTGGCGGATGTGCAATGGTGTTGCAGTGGCTAAGACCAGTGTATCCAGTATCTGTAACAGCAATTTGTATGTTCTCTTCTATGCCCAGTCTGAATGCTTCTTGCATTACAGCTTTTTGTTGAAATTTCCGTAAATTGTGTATGTTTAACTGCTGAGAATACAATATTTAAATGTTTTTGTTTGCTTTGCTATCCACTACTTTTTTGAAACAACTTTGTTGTTGTTGTAAGTCTCCATTGCCATTATTAAGAATCATTTGACCAGTACTTGATCAGGAATTTTTCATTGTTTTTACAATGAACTCGTGAAAAAAGTTTTGTTGTAGCCAATTTCATTCTGTCAGTATAAAAACAACATATGGCTATATTCGCTGCCGCATAAAATTCAGTTTATTTTGATTCTCATGCGTATCAACCTATAAGTGAAGGGACATGATAGATTACACGTTACTGGAAAGACTTTTGTGGCACTATCCGTGGCAGTATGGACCCACTGATCAACTTTGGTGGCATTTAGTTTGCGCTATTAATATATGTTGGTCATAATCAAGGAAATAAATGCCAGCAAGGCATATTCTAGAAGGGCAGGTCATGTGTTTGATTTTCGGGAAGGGCGGCATTTACAGCAGGTTTCCTACAGGATTCTATTGTTTTAAGTCAAGAGGGGCAAGCTGTTGATAGTCGATAGGGATAAAATAAGCTCTGCCCAGGGAAATTTTGTGTTACGCTTTTGGAAAAGTCAGGGAAATTTTACTACAGAATCAGGGAGAAATCAGTTCTAAACAGGGAAAACTCGGGGAAATTTGCCAAATAACAGCTGTATTTCACCAATGTAGGCCCCCAAAACAGGGGTGTTTGAATTTGGGAGGGTCAGAAAATGGAAAGTTGTGAAAATCCTTGCACAAATCATTTTGTGTGTCTGAAAACATGGTACACTATCAACATACCTTAAGGGGATAAATTTTTGCGTGGACTTATTTTTGCGAGTCCAATTTTCGGGGCGTTTTGCGTGGATTT
>JAOBRC010231688.1:0-14579 GCA_027575255.1 Scolionema suvaense | reverse complement strand
ATCTATTCTTAGTGAATTTTTCTTTTCACGTTTTTACCTATGTTGAACATTACGATTGATGGGAAGGAAACATATATATCACAAGAAAGTTTTTATCATACTTTGTATTTTCTGCTTTCTTTCAGAATTATGCGACGACGTCTACAATCAGTAATAGATATTGATGATATGCACGTAAGAGTAAGGGATTTATTTGAAAAAATGAGATGTATATTTGCATGTTGTACACCGAAAGTGGTCATTGAAAATTCAGAAATAGATGGAGCGGCGTCACAGAGTCCACCAAAAACGCCTATCAAAGAAACAAACACATTCAACAAGAACGAAGCATCATCAGGAACAACTAAAGAAAGAGCAGGAGAGCAAGATCCACTCTCTTTATTATGAAATAAAACACCCTACTTCTTTTGGTAGAAAAAGAGCGCTTTATCTCGCCATGAAACGATATTTTTCAGATATACGTCAAAGACTTTTGGATGGTATCCTATCGAAACAGCTCACGTATACGTTATATCGACCAGTGCATAAGATGTACCCAACGCGCCTCGTACAGCATTGATGAGCAATGGGAATTGGATTTAGTTAATATGGCAATGTTTTCTCGATAAGTAAAAGGCTTTAAATATTTACTTGTCTGTATTGATGTCCTGTCAAAATTTCTGTGGATTGAACCATCAAAATCCAAACAACGACTGGCTATAGCAAATGCTTTTCGTCCAATGTGAGCAAACCACAATAACGGACTGCTTAGAAAGTTCACACCGACAGAGGAAAGGAATTTACAAACAATTTACAAGAGAAAGGCATCCACTTTTTTACGACGGAGAGCGGTAGAAAAGGTCGTATAGTAGAACGTGTCAATCACACCATTAAAAAGATTATGTGTTCATATCTCATAATTGCAAATAGTAGAAAGTATATAGATATTCTGCCTGATTTGGTTATGAGATACAGCATGTCATATCACCATTCCATCAAAATGCGTCATATTGATGTCAATAAAACCAGTAAGTCAGAAGCATGGCTCAATACGTACGAAAAAAGATTGAATTCTGCAGAAAGCAAGCAAAAAAGCCTCTTAATCTTCAAGTTGGTGATCATGTTCGAATTAGTAATGTTCGACATACTTTCAATTCAAGCTATTGGGCGGGGTGGACTCACGAGGTCTTCATGATAAGTCACATCATCGATGGACAGTATATAAGTTGATCGATCAGGCTGGGGAGTCTATAAAAGGCACATTTTACGAGGAGGAGCTTCAAAAGATTAAAGATTCTCATATCTATCACACTGAAAAAAGTATTGAAGAGGAAAAAAAGCAAAAACGGAAACGAACTCTACCTCGTACGTTGGCTTGGCTATACATCTAACTTTGATGGTTGGATCTCGAAGGACGATCTTCGTAGAGCTCAAGAAACTACCGAAAAAGCAGCATGAGCGATTCCTCGCAGTTTTACGTAGTACTACCAAGTAATAGTTCAATGCATTTATATCCTGAAAATCGTGTTTCAAGCTTTAAAGTGAAACTCCCAAAGAATCTGAATTTGGGAACAGGACAATGGGAAGCGGCATTAGCAGAAATTCAGTACCCTCAAATGTGATATAATATACGAGACAAACGCAATACAGTGATTGTTAAGGTGGAAAAGAAAACATCTTGACTAGGTGGCATTTTTAGAGGACTCGTTCGTACCTTGAAACCAACTATCAAGCAAGGACTTCTAAAGGCAAGTAAGGGAGTTCTAAGGACCGGAATAAATGTTGGCTATGATATTAGCCAAGGGAAAAATGTAAAGCAAGCACTGAAACGTAGAGCGAAAGAGAATATTCATGAAACATTGGGTTTTCCTACCTCAAAAATCTCACGCAAATCACGAAATGTTAGTTCTCGGCCGATTGCCAAGGCGAATAGACGTCAACAAGTCAGCAGTCGTCATCGAGGTAAGAATTTTCATAAAAGGAAAGCTGTTAAATCTATCACCAATCTTCTTACAGACTAACGTCTGATAATGGCTCAAAAACAGATCAGTCATGCTGAGTTTGACTTGTCTGATGCGGATCTGTTTTCTCCAGCCTTTGTTCAAACTGATATAGAGCATGGAAATTATGAAGAAATATGTCCTGTCACATCTCTTGATGATAATGGTCCTGTAGAGTTTATTTTTAACAATGCATCAGAAAAATGTTTAGATCTAGCTCACAGTTATCTACGTGCAAAGTTTAAGATAGTTAAAAGTGATGGGACTGACCTAAAGGATGACATAAAAGTTACCTGCGTTAACTATCTTATTGCTAGCATGTTTAGTCAAGCTGATGTATTTCTAAATGGTATAGCAATTTCTGATGCTTCAAAGACGTACCCGTTTCCTGCCATGTTTGAAGTACTGTTAAACTATGGAAAAGAAGCAAAACAGGCTCATTTGCATATGGGATTGTATGCTAAAGATACACCAAATAATGTTGATGAGACTGACCCTACCAAAAATAATTATGGATTAGAGCAGAGATGTAAATGGACTAAAGGCAGCAGAAAGGTTGAAATGTCAGGGCGGACACATGCAGATATCTTTCATCAACAGCGACTACTAATAAATGTAATACCACTCAAAATTGTATTGCATAGACAAAAGACAGAATTCATGCTCACGACTGCAGATCCCGCTCCAGCATTTGCTGTAAAGCTACATGAAGACGTAAAAATCGTCTCATTGTTAATAAATTTCAGGAGATTCAACAACGTATTCAACTCACTCGTTCTCTATATCCCATAAACAGAGTGGTAGTTAAAACACATTCTGTGCCTCGTGGTCTAACAACACTGAACTGGGAGAATGCTTTTATAGGGTAACTACCAAAAAGATTAATCCTTGGAATGGTTGATAATGATTCTTATGCTGGAACATTCACGAAGTCTCCATACAATTTCAAACATTACAATATTACTTCATTAGCTGTGTATATGAATGGTGCAAGTTTACCTGCACAACCGGTACGCTTCGACTTCAGTAACAAGATCTACTTAGATGGCTATCGTAGTTTATTCGCAAGTACGATGACTATGCTTGATGATCGAGGGATCAATATAAAAAGAGATGAATATGATGGCGGCTATAGCCTATTCGGATTCGACTTAACTACGGTTTGTGTCATGGGAGTCATCAGGAACCTACATTACACGGAGACATAAGGATTGCTATAGAATTTGCTGAAAGTCTCCCAACCACTATTTCTCTTATAGCATATGTGGAGTATGATAATTTGTTGCAGATTGATAAATCACGTAATATTTTGAAAGACTTTTTAAAAAAAACAACAACTAAAGTCTTCGAATGGATTCTTCACAATTGCGAGATGTTATGAAACGATATTCAAAAATAGCAGCTATTTTCATTGGTGTCTACGCTCTAGATGAATTCATTCAGTTGCCTCAGCATGTCTTTCGAAGACCATCGATTCTAGTGTTTAACAGTGCAAAGTGTGATCAACCACCAGGAGAGCATTGGCTTTTAGTACACATAAACTACGAGGGAACTATTACTTTCTTTGATTCCTATGGTCGAACCCCTAATTTTTTAACGTACATAAAAAACTCAGTGTGTTGGGACAACGCATCATTTTTCTAGCGAATGTTCAGCTTCAAAGTAATAACTCTATAGTGTGTGGAGAACATTGTGTTTTGTAGCATATCACCTTGCTAGATGCAAGACACTAGATGATATAGTACAGTATTATAATCCAATAGATCAAAGAGCTAATGATCAGGCAGTGGAAAATTTTGTTACTACGACGTTTCGTGGATATAAACAAAATACAATGAAATGTTTTCATCATAGTTAAATTGCTTTACCTTGTACTGACGCATTGTTTTATTTGATTCTTATGGTATGCAATATATCATATAAATGATCATAGTGTCTTCTTTCTTAATTAATAGCAACGTGGATGACAAAAACACGCTTTGTCTCGGGGCTTCGTCTATTGTCAGTGAGTCAAAGAATAGAGTCAGAGAACGTATAAGTCTGTATGAATAAATCCTAATTATGCTAGTGGTTGGCTGCGTACAAAATGCCTTCGCTCTTCTGCTGCTGTGACGACTAAAAATGCTTTAGAAATAGATGAGATTGTATGAGAGAAATCTTCATTTACACTTAGAACACTCTTTGATAGACATTGAACAAACCACTTTAGTATACCATTCTAGCAGTGAGTTTCGTGTTAACCACAATTTCAAGTGTCTATGAGCTTTGCGCGACCTGATGTAAGTGATATAACATTGCTATTAGGTCGTTTAGTAATGTAACTGATAATTGATTTTAATACCTGCATATCTAAGGTGAAGAACGTTCCATCAAGCTCTAACGCTATTAATCAAAATGCTCCTCAAACTTCTGTACATATTGATGAAAGCCTTATGGCCTGTCGCAAGCAAAGAGTACCACGAGACGTCGTGGGATATTGAAATGGTGGGGGACAAGTTTTTAAAAGGTAAATTGTTCTTACATCAAATTTCTATTCAGTAGAATTTATGTACTGCTTTTACGTCATGTGCATTTTGTATTCGGAATGTTATGACGAAGAAGTAAATGTCTTCCTCATATTATCTTAAATTCATTTCTTCTAGAACAGGAAGAATTCCATAAAGAACTGGAAGAATTCCATAAAGATCAAGTATAAGGTGGGTTGTGAAATCTTACACACTGAATTTAGAACTGATTGTCCCTTTCTCTTTACAACATACTTGAATTTCGCTTGAACAATTGTGGTGCTTACATGTCGAAACATGTGTATGCTGTATGTTTCGTGAATATTGTTATGCATGATATTTATTATTAATGCAGGCTTAAGTTGTTGACTTTTTGCTTCAAAATCATTGTGAGCTAAATTCATAATTTAATTAATGTGCTTTTCCTTCATATGTTAAAAGAAGAGGACATTGTATATGTTTTGGATTTTTGTGTGCATTCCATGTTGGAATAAATGGATATATTGATCATATCTGATGTCTTTTTACTTTGTTTGATCATATGGCTTGATCGCTGTTGCGTTTTTGACCTTTGAAACAGGTTCTAAGTGATGAGATGAGTTTATGCTATGCGGGAGTGCCTTATGTCAAGTCATAGTGAGAAAACAAATGTGTAGTCAATATAGGTTCTTTACCATTTAAAAGAAATTGTCATCTTTTGGCTGTGATACATCGTATTTACTTCGTAGGTCACCAAAACTAAAAATATCATTAATATATTTTCAACAAAACGATCAACTCTGACATAAATAAAAACACTCCACATTCTCTCTTTATTTCCTCGCCTTCACGTTTGCTGTTAAAAAGTCCTATATTCGGATATTTTCCTTCGATGGAAAGCTGAACATCTGTGAATGCTTTTCTTGCTTTATCACCATCTTCACGTTTCGGAGTATGTGCAGAGAATTGATTAGATGCATTCATTTCTCTCGCTGCATCCACAAATTCTTGCAGTTCAACTTTAGCAAACTTTGCTTTAGATACAATCACAGAACCTTTCTCGAACAACAGCGTCATTAACGCTAAAAACAGTGCTTTAACTTTTTTCTCACCCGCAGCACCAAAAGCGACGTAAGTCCCACTTGGGAAGAAATCGCGAATAACGATAGAGTTATCTGGATCTTCATCGCGCCCATATACCACTTGGTACTTCGAAAGCAATTTTGGATACTTTTTCTGCTCCATATACCAACTCTTTTCATCTGCTTTGTGGGCTGGGTTGATGGATTTATTTGATACTTTTTCCTTTGAGATGATCTCTGCTGGAGTTCTTCTCTTCGATATGATGAGTTTATGAGTTAGCACTGCTGTTGGAGCTTATAATCACAATATGAGGATACTTGCTTGCAATACGAAAGAAATTAATCACTTGCTCATGTTTTTATACTAACTGTGGTGACTAAATTCTTATAAGGATTAAGCAACTTAATGCAGTATAAATGTGATGCAGAACCCTCATACAATCTGAGAGGAATGGATATAATATTAGGGGTCTGGAAATTAAATGGCCTTCAGGGATCTGAGAAGAAGAATGTGGAAGTTTGGTTAGGGGTTGGGCTCTAGAGATCTGGGAACAGGGTTGCCATCTGAATAATGGGGTTCAAAGTCCAAGTGAGCCAGAAACCTCACTTACTCACTACTCGTATTACTAAGTGGAATTGCAACAGATGATCGTATTACTAAGTGGAATAGCAACAGATGATCCACCTAAGACTTATCCGTATCAAGCAATCTTCGAGGTGCTACTGAACTGGAAAAGAAGCTAAGCAAGCTCATTTACAACTTATTCGCTAACGATTCACCACGCCATATGGATGAAACAGACGAAAGAAAACAAAAATTATGGATCGGAGCAAAGGCTTACGTGGACGAATGGAATTTTACCAACAATGATTGTAACTAAATGGTGTTCCTCTCAAGGTTGTTCTGCACAGATAAAAATCTGTTTTTCCACTCATGAGTGGAGACAGAAATTTAGCATTTACTTTCAAACTTCAAGAAGCTGTAACTTGTTTTCGTAAAAACCGATTGACACCACAAAAATTTCAGGAAATTCAGCAACCCATTCAACAGGGACCCGCTTTGTATCCGATAAATAGAGTGGCGGTAAAAACTCACTCTGTTCCCTGCCGTTTGACCACACTAAACTGGGACAATTCGTTCATTGCCAAACTACCTAAGCGAAATTTTCTTGGAATAGTTGATAATGATACCTATTTTGGAACAATTAAAAGATCGTATTTTAATTTTAAACGCTACGACATAGCCTCCCTAGCAGTGTATGAAAACGAAGAGACATTACCTGCACAACCGATGCGTTTTCAGTTTTCTAACAGAATCTACTTAGATGCATTCAGCAGTCTATTTGCAAGTACCAAAGCGATGTTTCATGATAGAGGAATTAACATTAAAACGCATGAATATGAAAGCGGTTACACAATCGTTGGATTTGACTTGAGGAGCAGTTTATGCCATGGAGGTCATCAAGAACAAGCAGTTAAGGATAGCTTTAGAACTTGCAAAAGGACTTCCAGTAACTATATCTCTTATTGTATATGCTGAGTATGATAACTTATCAGAAACAGACAAGTCGTGCAATATTTTGAAAAACTTTTGATAATACGTATGATGAATTCAACTCAACTGTGATACATTACGGGGTGTGAACCAAAAATAGCACCTATATTTTTGGTGTGCATGCCTAAGATGAACTTCTCAGTATATCAACGTCAGACTGCAGTGGACCCAAGATACTAGTCTTTAATAGCGCTGTTTTCAAAAAAAAAGTCAATCACTTATAAAGTATACTTTGGTCCTCCCACGCAGTACCTTAAGAACGATTACAGTATTTAAGCATGCATAAACCTTCTTGAATCTTGCTTCATCATACGCTCTATTGACCAGTTAAAATATAATCGTCAATGTCCCCTAAATGTCAATTGCAGAGTTAAAATGTTATTTTCTTAAGGGGTGAACAAGAAAATGTGTATGAAACTGCTAATAATAATTATGAGGCTGTTATGGCCTAAAGCCTCTAGAAAGGCTTTCGAAAAGACATGGGAAGTACAAATTGCCGGGGACACATTCATGAAAGGTTAGACCATATTAGCACTCAGATACTAGCCTATTTTATTTTATGTCATCTCGATTTGACTTATAATGAGTGTCATTTAAAGTCATATTGGTACTTGAATGTACCTTTCTGTATTGATTCTAGATCTGGAGAGGCACACCAAAGAAAGCGAACAAGGAATGATGTATGTGCAGCCATTTTTGTGAATGGTACTTTCTCTTGACACATGCTGAGAAACAAAAGAAAATCTTAGTATTGCGATGCTAGTTGTCAGCTATGCATTTATTTGGGCTATGCGACAATTGTCGCTGCTGTGATGAATTTATGGTACTAGTATTTTATATCATGGTATGTCTTATGAAACTCTATGTATTCCAATTGCTCTTTCTTGTTCCGTATGAATTCATTTATGTGTCACTTGTTTCTTTATTTCCTTTCTTGTGTAGGGAAGAAGATGAAGAATGATGTAAACGATGTTGACGGAAAAAATAATAATAAATCAATAAAGACCTAGTTAGTTCCACTTTTTATTCCCTGTTGCCTTTTGGTTTTCGGCTTGGTAATCATCTGTGTACACTAAATGCTATGAAAAGATGCACATTGTTCTGACTGCAGAAAAGACACATCCAACTGATGTACATGTTGAAATACATTCTTTACATTTGACTACAAAAATCAGAAAACTCAGAAAAAGTTATCGTGCCCGGGTTGAGATGCCGTTTAATAAATGTCAAGTTGACATTTTGGCGAAAAAGTCCCCTATTAACATCCTAGAACAAACATTGGATAGACGTCTAAGACAAGCGCTCGATGGGTATTCATTATCTACGAGGAAACAGGAGTATTTGGAGCATTGGCACAAACATGACTTGATTGGATCTGAGTTGCTGTCTGCGTGCGCTGATTGGACGGCCCAATTTTGAGACAGATCTTAGCTTCGAGAAGAAAGAGCGACGAGTAAAACGGCCGAGCTGAAGGGTTTGATAACCGGAGTAGAGTTCAAATTTTAAAAAATAAGTGGCTATAACCAATACTTTTCTTCAAATTATTGGATAGCTTGCGTATATTTTTTAAATTTTTTTTAAGAATGTTGATCACATTTTTGGAACGATAGTTCAAGTTTGAACATAGGAACATTCAGCATTGCTGGTAATCACCACCTGCTATTGTCTCTCGGAGATCAGTGCCGCTGCCTTCGGTATGACAGCTGATTGATACAGTGACGTATAACGGATAGCTAACTTGCAGTATCGATATCTTACTTACTCGTATTTGAAATTGTGAGGGTTTCTTATTTGTTTTTAGTGGCAGCTATGTGTTGATATGATAGACCCACCTAGAAATGTAGCCTACGGAAATGTCAAACACGCTTCCCATAATAAATAGCTACACAAATAGGCTTAGAGTCTTCTTGTGCTTCAGTTTTTATTCTAGTGTTGGTGATTTAAACAAGTCCAACAACTTCGAAGGAGCAAATGAAACTTCGGCTTGATTTCTGCATTTAACTCTTCACTATTAAAGAACAACAAAGCTTGGAGTTTGGTTGGTTTACTGTAACAGACCATCTCTTTATAAAAAACGTAAATACGAGTTTCTGACATATGATGCTTCTTCCCCAGTGAAACGCACATGATTTTAAACAGTGGTTAAACTCTCATCTCTAGCAAGGACTTTATTTTACGGTACTGCATAAAACGGTAGCCAGCCAGCTCTGTAGTTATTATTTGGAGCGCAATTAGATGGTCAGACCTGCGTATGAGTTTGATCAGAAATACACCGCAGTTAGACGACCAGGTAAAATTATATCCGAGATTTATCAATTTTTTTCTCTAGGTACTGTATTATTAGTGCGATTATTGTTTGAAAACAGACATTTTTCCCCAAAATATCAATCTTTTCGTCCACCATACGTAAAGTTTCACAGGCGTCAATTCCTCTCGGGATTAAGTTCCAGTTAAATTTGAAATAATTAGAAGACTGATACAGGCATGTTCCAAGAATGTCAAATTAAAAAGGGGTGCCGTATAATGGTCCTTTCTGCAAATTTCAGCAATGTATCACTATCTCAATGTAAATTTGATAGTTACAAAAACGTGAAGGTAGATCATATTAGTTATTAGTTCTTTCACTTAGTATCTGCCATACTATGTGCAATTTTGTCTCTTTTTCCTTACTTCAAGAAATGTTACGAAGTAATGCTTTGCTTCCTTTATATTCTTGATATGTTCAAAAATGATCCCACAGTGACGGGAGACAGAACGCTCCTCGGAGAAAGGGCGAGTCATCACTAGCTGCAAAAAATACCAAAGAACTTGGCCTTGATCGAGGAGCTGCAAAGAATGGCAATTATTTAGATAGAGACGATGGAAAAGAATTTGAGGAAAATGCCTAATAACTGAAATCAAATGGCTGCGTTTACTTGTAGCCTTTATTGAACTCGCTTCACTGAAACATAACCAGTATGAGGATCTGCAGTTGAAAAGAGTTGCTGTATAATTAAGAATTCGCGATTTTATCATTCCTATTAATGAAAATCTTTTATAGAAAAATTCTTCTTCGAATCAATGAAAACTGATATCAATCAAAAAGCGTGGTGCTATCAATTTAAGATGAGACAATCTTTGCTTTCTTGCTTTGGCCTGATCTTTTACAACTAATTTCAGATATTGTCTAATCTCATTTCAATACTGAGCTCCATTCCCCTATCACTATCTGGTTACTTTAGAGTCACATTTTGTTGTAGGTATGTGGAATTTTTGCCAGAATTTTTTTCTTTTTTTTTTTTTTGGCGCATTAACTTTTGTAGGGAGTTAGTCTTCATTCATTGCAGCCTAAAATATACTTCTGCAACCAATATACGACATCCAAAGTGCATCGTTTTGACGCCGATTTTAAGTTGCGAATATGTTCTTTGACGTCAAAACTACGAGGAAAGGACGTCGTCGAAAGTGAGAACGACAGACTACCCAATACAAGAAAAAGAAGAAGACATTAACTTGCATGGGTGCATCAAAATCAGAAAACCAAGTGCTTTACAGGTGCGGTCCAATATAATGAAAAATATTTGCAAAAAGATTTTCGACAAATCCAGGTTTTTAAAACTGCGGCATTTTGGTGCACCCATGCACGAGAACATCTGTATTTTCTGATTTACAGAATGCAAACTTCTGGGTCATTCCAAGGATGTGCAATAGATGTAAAAAGTTCCACGTCCTTGGACATTCTATGCACTTTTCATGTTTAAGAATCCCCCGAAATGCGAACTATCAGCCAACCTGTCCGTTCAAAACGCGAGTAACAACTTTTTCAGATTGTGGTAACGACACAGAAGTTTTTAAGAAATGAAAGTGTGTTGATCAGCAAAGGTGCATCAAAATCTTAAAGCTTTGTAACAGACAACTACTAAGCCCTGCTCATTAATCTTCTGCGAAAAATATTTAATGTCTTGATAAAAATTATAAAAGTTTCAGATATCTACTTTTGATGCACCTGAGCCATAGCTTATCAGTAGTATAAACCAGCGTGTCGTCAAAACTTATCTGTTGTTTGCTTCAGTGAAAAATACAGTTTTGTGGATATGTGGTGTTCTATTGGAGCGACACATCAGTTTATACCAAAGATAAAAAGAGAGAGAGATAGCGAGAAAGAGAGACAGAGATCGAAGAAAAAGAAGCGCATCAAATCTATAAAATAGCCTGCTACTATTGTTACTGAGTATAATTAACCCTTTCAAATATAAAGAATTGCCGGCCGTTAACATTGCCAGTCTGAAATATTTACAAAGTGTCTAGCATACGTGACTGAGGACAAAAAGATAATTGTTTTTTTTGTTTAATTTTTGCGATCTCCAACAATAAATACTGGATTTTGGTATACAAAACTTGATATATCTATGCATTGATCTTTTCATGAGCAACCTTCCATCCAATTACGCTCATGAATTTGTAAATTTCAAGAAAACTGTTTGAAAGCATGCGAGCTTATAGTTTTGGTGCGCAAATGTAGTGTAAGATTCGCACATCACGATAGTTGCTATTCCGATGAATTTTCGGCTTTATGAAAGTCATTCGCAATTCCATTCATCCAACCTAATTCCATGAACGTCCCATAAATCGAAGAATAGCAACTTTCGAGACATAACCTAAAAAGAAGAAGAAGAAAATGTAACACGCTCAGACGTTTTTCCAAAATCAGACTTCTTACATCTTATATCGATGACAATGCACATTAACCATCATGCTTTTAAGAACTATCCGTGTTTGCTTTCAGCGTAACCTTCTCGGTTGTATTCCAAACGTCTGAGCGTGTTTCAGAGAGCAAAGTAACTGCTGACTACTCTGTGCTACAAAAAGATATCGCAACTCCTTACGCAGCTTTTATGGATGTTCATGAGCTAGTATCTGAAATTGATTGCGGGGGTCAGAACGTTTCATGTATTATTGAGCTCCGTCGTTCGATTGCTCTAGCTATTGCAATAATTCTCAAATACAATACCTCCTGCAGCTCAGGATTTTCTTACGTGAACAATTGATGTACCACTTCTCGAGCTGTGCAGTGTCGTGTTGGTAAAAATAATCCGAGGTCAGCTTGTCAACCCGAGATCGGCAAACCACGCTCTGGAACTTCTTCGCGTGTGCTATGCTTTCTGAACGTTCATTGCATATACGATACACATCTATCTGCTTTGTTATGAACGTTTGCTAAACTGGCGGGATCATCTTTCATTCATAGTACTCAACAGCACAGTCTGTGGTTGTCAGGAAGGCGTGCTCTCTTAAACCTCAGTAGCAATTTTGTAGTGCGTTGTTAAAACATGGTGAACTCCATAAAGTAGACTTGGGCTTATCATATTGACCAGCCTGCTGTCAACGCAATGGAAACTGAATTCGTTAACAACTTTTGATTGAAAGCTAGCGGCGTCTATAGCTTGCCGGTCAAGATAAAAAAGGTGTCGTTTTTAACAACCAGGCTTATTGAAGTTTATTGTTTTCTTACATACCCTAATGTTTAAAATGAGCTAAGGGCAGCAAAAGTATGCCCTGCTTTTCAAAAAAACAAAAATTAGAGTAGGAAAGTTTGATCGGAGCAGTTGTGTTTGCTACTGACTCAAATGTACATGCAATGTTACAATGGTTGCATTATTTGAACATGGATGTAGAAGAGAATCTTTAGTATAAAAAATAGCTTTAGAAGCTGTTCGACTGTTTCCTACCTTTTGCGACAAAGCAAAGCCAAAATTCCATAACGAAAACCTAATAGCTATAGTTTGGAAAAACGTTAGAAGAACAAGGTAGATTGATATCTGCTAAGTCAGTATGCTGCATAGTATCTAAATGTTTTGCTATGTAATTGATAAGTATCGGTATCAAACATTTTCTTCACGAGAAGCTACTTGTTGATCAACACCAGCACCCAATTTCGAAAACTGAGGAAAAGATCATCGAGTTTTGGAGTGTTTTGATCCACTACACACAAAAGCAACAAAAGAAATGTCAGCAACATTTTTTGGTAACAACTACGTATGCTAAGGGGCTATTCTTCGAGGTAAAACTTTTAAAAGAATTTTCTTATTGAGGTACCGATGTGTACTTAAATGTACGTTGCATTTTATGTCGATTTTAAACCATAGGTCGATTATTAAAATTACAATCATAGGATAAAATATCACAAGCAGCTTGACGTAACCCAATCCCAATGCCATGAACTTTGTTTTAGTCTGACATTTAATTTAGTACCCTACCATCTTCCTTGCATTCAATAATTCATTTACGCACACACACACGCACCTATACCGATAATGGTGCTTTCAATTTCAGTGTTTATATTGTAAAAAGTGCTGCTTGGGGTGTTTTGCATTAACTGAAAGATTGCTGCTTTTTTTTTTCTTTTTTTTGCTTTGGCCTTTCTTCGTTATATATTTATAGCTGGATCTATTGAAAAAGGTCTGCTCTGCCTTCCATATCTGAAACAGGCAAAATATCTGCTGTGCGCCTTGCTTAATTAATGTGTACATAGAGTCATAAATGGACTAAGCCTGGCTTTGATGGTAATTTGGTTTGGAGAGCAGATAGAAAGTGCCTACTTTGACTAAACAAAACTTTGTACTACTTTTTTAAAAGACTGCAGCAGTATTACCTAAAATGTGTCCAAAATTGACTGGAAAGAGTATTATTCTATTTTAGTACAAGTGACCGCTTCTGATACAAAAAGCTTCAAAGGAACTTGTCTAGTTAACTGCTAAACCTAGTGTCTACCAACCAATATTCCATTATGAAGACATTGCAACTTTCATTCTACATGTTCGACTTTTTGCTTTACAATAACGTACAACACTTATCAAATGGGCAGAATATCTTGATGGACTACTGATGAACTACACGCTGTGATGAAAAGCTATGTGTTTTTAGGAAGAAGTAGCATAAAAACCGTCTAATCTGGCAAATTTTCGGAGATGTTTATCTTTAAATGAAAAGTGTAGCGATAGAGGTTCATTTTTATTGGTGAGAATATTGTAACTGGCGCTCCAGCACGCTAATGCCTCCTCCATGATCATTTGAATGAAAGTGGAAGAAGATAGTGAACCCAGTGGATGCTTTCGGGAAAGGCGAATGCCTAAGCATTATCCATTCTAAACTTTATGTCATTTGAGCTTCCCGATCAGGAGATATGGCGGGGGAGGTAGAAATACCCCTCCGTCCTAAATGGGGGTTAGCATGAAATCCCGTCTAATTAGGTTTACCATAATTTAATCCCAAATCTCTTTTGTTTCTGATAGTCATGGGTTTGGTCCTCCAATGACAAACATTCAGTTTGCACTGCTAAGACATAACACGTGAAAGAGGAATTAAGATGAATATGCAGAAAACACTACTTTTAAAAAATAAGAAAAGGTTGTCTGATCAAAACGCCAGTGTTTTTGATATTCTTAATCCTACACAGTGTAAGCTTTTTCGAGAAGTACAGAGTATGGGTGGGGGGGGGAGC
>JAOBRC010231577.1:0-14586 GCA_027575255.1 Scolionema suvaense | reverse complement strand
GGTAGTGTTTTTTTGTTGGTTGCGTTTCAGTAAGAACCGTGCATACACAAGTCTACCCAACAGGGCGGACATCGCTGAACTTTTTCTGCGCGCGCCATAAGCCCGGTTCTCTAAACTTTGCATGCGCGCTCATCGCGCTAGTCTGACACATTTGCGTGCGTGCCTGCGTGCGCGCGCGCCTTAGTGGGAGAAGCCTGTTACTGGTGAACCTTATTCCCAGCCTGAAAGTATGCTTATAAGCTTTATGCTTTTAAAAAAGGTTTAGTCGAAAGGATTATTGCAGAAGAATCCGATTGCACCTAATGAATATTCAGCTTAATGGGAATGGCATTTAAGGAGCGGCTGAATGTATCTGTCTGCTAAGTAATATTTCAGCGGAAGAGAATGTAGACAATGGTTATGCTGGACTTGCTCAGTCTTTCTCTTAACTAACTCCTGAACTCTCATCGCACTCACACGTCTAATTCTCACACAGCAGATAAACCCCGTCGGTAAATATTTGACAGAAACGTCCTCGACGTAGTCAGATACGGTACTTTAAGGGGATCGACCTTAGACTAGCAAGTCTCTCTCTCTGTTTCTTTGGACCAAGCTAGCCCAGTCAAACTGAGTGATTACGAAACATTTCCCAATCGCTGCCATCAGAAGAAAGCGGACAAACACTGCCTTCATATCTTGGGTATCATATGAAGCGAGACTCAATGCTGTACGATGTTGTCACATGCTGAACACGATTTGAACATAAAGGGACTATGCTAGTCTAGGTCGACGGAAGAGGCCTACTCGTGGTAATCGAGGAAACCAGATAGTTGTGCCAGCTTGCAAACTTGTCCCTCCCTTCACTCTCCGAAGACCAGCTTAGATTCTAAGCAGTCTTACTGCAAGAGTTGAATCTCCTCCTGCTGAAGTGCAGATAGATAAACCTTGTGAAGGAGGAAAGCTAGCGGATGGTAAACGATATCCGGAGGCAAGGTAATCCGGTGTGAGGAAGGAGAGTGCAAAGCATTGCGAGGAATGAACCATGACGTAGTGCAGTTTGCCCGCATGATGCATTGGGTAAAGGTAGGCCCTTAAATACGATAACCACTACGGAAGCCTCCGCCTTATGGAAACCAACCGGTCGAGTATTGTGAACATTTTCCTTTTCTTCAGGTAGTTGCCTTCGACGTGACTCAGTCTCTTTAACCCTGTTTGCACTGGAGGGGGCGGGGAGGGGGTGAGGTAAAATTACCCCTCCCCCCGGGAAACGTTTTGCGATATTTCCTGAACGGCAAAGCTTAAGAGCTGAAACTTTGTGACTTTTATTATAGTTTTATAGGATATAAGATGAAATAAGAACCATTTTGAAATTTTTTTCGGCTTCCCAGTTTGTTGGGGACATTTTGGCAGGTACCTGAACTAATTTTTACCCAAATTTTGACTTCCTGTTGCTAAAACGCTATGAAAATGGCAAAAACTGTGTGAATAGCCTATGCTCATAGAAATTAATCATTATTAAGAGAAATTTAGAACAAATTTGAAGAAAAAAGCTTAGTAGTTCAGATTTTATGGTCCGGTCAAATTTTGGGCAATGTTTCGAAATTTCGCGTACATTGGTGGAAATTTTTGTTGACGTTCAGCAAAATTTGAAATTTTTAGCTAACTCTCAGGCCATTTTTTTAAACTACACATGTTCCTGACGAACTTACTGTCCAAGAGCCCTCTGCAAATAGGGTTAAGCAGGTGCATGTTCGTTGTGGCCGCAATTTGGGAGAAGGTGTGCTCGGATGCAACGTCAGAAAGTCATCGTTGCCTTTCTGAAGGAAGAGTACTGGAGACTCTGACGCGAACTGGATTCCCGATCATAACTCTTCCTGGTCTACGCCCAGTGCGTCGATATTTAGTCAGAAGTCGAAGGAGGAAAGTTCGCTCTGCTTCACAACAACTGCAACAGTATCTGAAAAAAAGTTGTATTTGGATTTGTTGCTACACCTAGTAAATTTTATGGATTATTCTTTTGCTGGACTGGGTTGTTATCAACTTTGTGAAGCTAGCTGGTTGATTTTCGTAGTCGCTTTATTTGTTGCGTGTATGTGAAGCTATTATTTACCAGTACTTTACAGGACTATCACGCGGAATGTCCTTTTTTTATTAAATTGTCATGATTATTTGGACCTAGTTTCGTGGTTGAAGCATGTAATCAAAATGTAGTTGGTGTATTGTCTAGCGGTGTCTTACCTTCCAGATATTAGAAGTACAGAAAAAAAGAGTGGAGGACGAAATGAAGCTCTACGTATCGTCTGATCACTCTGAACGGAAGAAATCACTCAGGTATGCTGATATCTTTCTGTTTCTGTTAGATATGACGTCATGATGTTTATGTTTCATTGCGGTTGCTATCAACCAGTCGTTACTCTTTTGTGTGGTATGAGACAATTATCCTCAATTATATTTCTTACTAGGAATAGTTGTCACTAAATAGCCGAAGCCACAATGAGACGTGCGACGAGTGAAAGTGGGTCTAGACAGGGTTATTCTCACGTCTAAATTTACCCGTCAGTGTGACTGTTACTCAGTGGAAGTGTGTTTGCTCGTGTGAATCTTGCTTTAAAATTCCAGCAAATTTTCAACGAAACTTCACTCTTTCATAGAAAAAAATGGAAGATATTGCTCGAATGGTGCTATCCAAGCATAACTGCTATATTTACAACTGGATGTGGGCCACTCATGGATGCGGTTCTTTTGCTGCTTATTAAAATTTTGTACATCTAACCGGTCACACTGAAATGTGATGAGTGACGAGCGACGTGCGAATTTGATTTTGCTCGTCGTTTGGGCGTGCGATTTCAGACGAGCGACGTGCGATATTTTGCGGTTGAATTTCGCACATCTTGCAGGGTCACACTGACGAGTGATGCGAATTTCGCACGTCGCTCCTCGCTCGTCTCAGTGTGATCTCGTCTAACGTCATGCTGGCTTTTGTTTTCTCTTCCGGGGGTATTGATTGACTTTCGCATTTTCCGCTTATCACACTCTGGCTCTCGTACATAGATCTGATATAATGGACTATGCTAGTCTAGGCGTGATTAAGCAAGCCTAGTAATTTTAGCTTGCAAGCTTTTACTTGAAGTTGGTTTTGTGCGAGTGTGCAGTTATATGGCTCTATCCACCCCTTTTCATAAGTATCGTTTTAGTAATTTGATAGGATAAGTAAGTGCTCGGGGCATGGAAGGGTTTGTATTTTATACTTTTTTCAATGAAAATGATTTAGAAAGATGGTGTGAAACGAACGTTTGGTATGCTATATGGGCTGTTACACGACTACAGCGCGGCAATGCGAGATTAATTTCTTTCATGATCTTTTGTTCCTGTTTTTCTATGCTACAGGGACCAGTTCACACAAAGAATTCATGAGCAGGAAAATCTTGGCAAGGTACGAAATAGATCGTCATGTATCTATGAATAGACGTTTAATTAATAAGTTCCCTGTTCAGTCAGTAATGTGGAACAGCCGTGATATCTGCTATCTTGTCTTGAGCGAGATCAGGTGGATGACTCACTAATTGCATAGCACGATTTTTTTTATATATATGTATGTTGTTATGCCACGATAGTCTTTTTGCTACAATGATACGTTCTTTGTGAATATTCTACTTAGTTTTACTTACTGCCTTCCAATGATGCCTCAAGATAACTTATCATTCATTGGCGAAGCCCCAGATGCTTAAAATCTCTACGGGTACTTGTAAGAATTTCTTCAGATGAAGTTCGTTGGTATTTCAATCTGTTGTTATGGTTGACTCTGCTTGCGTGGCTGGCTGTGTAAATGTTGAAAAATTCACAACGAATTCCCTCGGTCTTTTGAATTTTAATGTATTCAGGTTCAAAAAATCATTAAACGTTTAAATTAACAATAGTGTTCGCATTTGCTGTAGTTTGATATTTGTCAATTGTTTGTGCATGTAACATGTTTGAAACATGTGACGTACGGTTCATCGCTACGCAACAATACAACGGAGCAGTTTCTCTCCTTTTTGAACACATTGAAGTAGCTATACATGTGCTTATCTGTGATGTTTTAATTCTGTTTATCAAGGTATAGCATATATTGTTCCTAAGGTCCGTGAACATTAGTAGCTGTTTTAAAAATGATTTTTGAGAGAGGTGTGCGGCAGTCGCGATGATCTATTTTCGCTGGTACTCATTGTTTTGCTGTCTATACGCAAGCGAAATTCATTCGTTAGTATCAGTTAAATTTACGGTTCTGGCTGAACGGTATCTTTAACCTGTATAGTTTTCGTTTAGCGAGGTCACTGTTATGTTAGTTTGAATACAAGAAAAACGTACGTGTTGCACGTAATATTGTCAAATTTGCTACTTTCACATCTCATACCCAATATCAACGTTCACTTCGATTTATATCTGTTTCGATCACCAGGCACTTCGTGAGAAGCAAAAGTATATTCGTGAAACACATGGACCGAACATGAAACAGATGAAGATGTGGGGAGTAAGTGATTCCTTTAAAAATGTTCTCATTTGAGCATCATGTTCTCAGTTCTGTTCTTTCGAAATTTTCTTGTCGCATTTGTGAAGGCCAATTTTCTTGAGTAAATCAGTTCTGCTCTTTAATTAATATGTTGCAAAATTCTTGCCTTACTTTCAGCTCTGACTTTTATGTTACAGTCTGGCCATGTTGATAGTGCCTCATATGATTCTTTATACGATCACTACTTCTATCGGTTACTTGTTGCTCAACTGCATTGTCAACATTTGTTATTTAGTGTCTTGTCCAATAGTTCAGGGCTTCTGCTAACGAATACTGACATGTTTGCTTTTTATCTTTTTATCAGCGTATTAGTTTTCCTGATCAGGTGTAGCTATGTGTTATCTCCTGAATGATCAGCAGTCGAATTATGGTTTCGTTATTCTTGCGTAATTTTTGAATAGCATTGATTATGAGAGATCCGAGCAGCTAAGAGTGAAAACGCAAAAAAAAAAAAAAAGAAGAGAAATTGCCATTATTTAAAACACTCTTGTAAACTTTGAGAGATTCTTACGAACATCTAGAAAGTGATAACTTTACGGTTATCACTCTGCTCCGCTTCAAATCAGCTCACTCGTTCAACACACAATGAGCTGCTATTGAGCGGAGCTGCGCTGACGATAGGAGAAACCTGCGCAAAGAGTTATAGGGGTTGGAACGCTGGTTACATACGTTATGCTTAAAGAGGCAGGATCCGATAGAACCGTTAAAACTCACTATTCTGTTATTATTTATGCAAAGTAACGCCATTGCTACCAGGACTCCGGATTTCGAAGTATTTTGGATCTTGATGCTCAATTCTTGAATTTCGTTGTCCACCCCTAAATTTAGATCCTGCTCAAACCCTTATAAGTTAAATTTGTCGAAAAGCATAAATAGTATGTATATGAAGATTGAGTTCTTAAAGTGTGCGACCCATGTTGTGATTGTTTTTACGTTTAATAGAAGTACTTTTGCTCAAGATATTGACATTTATTTCAGACGTCCATCGGGTACTGGCTCTTTAATAATGTATTTGATTCATCGACAGAATCAAACTCGTTATCTTAGCGGGAAATGCGTCTTCGGTGTGTAGTACTTGCCACTCCCCGTTTTAAACTGTCAGGTACAACAGAGAACGGGGAGTGGTTGCAGTCAGTGGAAGAAAATTGCGCAAAAACGAATCTTTCGTAGCTAGAATCATCACACAGTACAGCATCTTAAGAAATAAATGCAATGGATGAAATTTTTTGTCGGCCGAAAGTGACGAATTTTGCGCCCAACTGCCCCCCGATTAGGTACGGTATGTAACAAACAAACAGAAGTACTTCAATTCAAAACTCTTTACTTTTATATTGTATCGTATATATTTTATTTTGATGCTCGCTTTATTTTTGCAGGATTTGACGAAGCTGTTACAATGCAAGAAAGATATTCAAACGAAATCAAAGGGTGATCCAACTATACCTGATGCTGTGTACGAGTCTGAAGATCATTTGGTGCTCTGAAGACAAACCTTTCATGCAGTGCTTTTGTTATTGTTTTTGTTATGTCGTTTGCTGTCCACAGTGGCCATGCTATACTCAATATGATGTAGGTGTCAATCAAAAGAGGCTGTGAAATTGTAAATATATTTGGGTCTCCGCATGGGAGGTCTTGTGCGTATTTATTTAAGTGTACAATGGATGTATATGTTGTTCTTACACTGCAGACTAGAGTTGCGTAATCTTAGTTTGGTTTTCTTTTGTTTGTTTGCTTTTCTTATTCAGGTGAAATTGTCTAGGTATATCAAACGTAAAATTTCCAGTAAATCGCAAAATATGTGAATTTATGCCATTGTTTTCACTCGAGTCGCACATGTTGGAAGATGTGTGGTTCAACTGCACGTAGTTTTCATACAATTTGTGCCATAGGCCTGGACTTTTTGAAAAGTATTTCATTGGTTTTCGTGGGCGTTATAAGAAATTATAGTTGATATCATGTTTTGTTTTGCTTTTTTGATGAATTTATCATTTACAGAATAAGACGAATATTGTCGAAAACGCATACTGACATTTTGCCACAAGGTGTTCAGAGTTTGAAAGCAAGGCATTATATTTTAGTCCGTAAATGATGAAACAGCGGTATTTTGATTTCAACGCAATTTCAGCCTACTTGTGTGTGGCCGTACGGACAATTCTTCATTTAGGTCGTTTCATTATTGTGTGCATATTGTATATTAATTGGGATGATGTAATATATTGCCGATGAGGTGTACGTGCTGTTGTAATCTGTCCGTCTGTATCTTACGATGAACAGCCACAACGAAGAACTTCTGAAACTACTAGGCGACAGCTGATTTCAACCAGGGGGCAAATTCCTGATTCTCCTTTGTATTCTGGACGCTGTTTTTCATTAACCATTCAGTGAAATAGTCTTCCTTACACTCGAATGGGCGTGATACCTCATGCTACGACTGAACGAGCGTGGTCCGCGTCAGCTGAATTATTGTCTGTATACAGTTTTCTTGAGTGCTGTCTTGATAGATTTGTTCTTAGAGTGTGAATATAGTGTTGTTGATGGATCCACTGTTTTCTTTTTCTGCTTTTATTTTTTGGTTGTTTCCTGCTCTTGTTTTACACTGTGTTCTTAGCATTTGATATTTTTGGGTTTAAATTACAGTTCACTGTCCTCGTGAGTGGAGTAAGGGTATTATGTACATTGTCACAGAGAACCAGTCTCTGTTCTCGCTACCAAAATGTTTGGCGCCTGCTTTTTCCAAAAATTCTTTAAGAAAAAGAATAGTGTGCTGTTCCATGGACGATTTTCTTCTGATTTCAAGATCTTCATGTAATGTGGATGAAGATTCAATCGCTCTCTCTCCCCCAGCTCCGGTTTTCATAAAATTGAATATTGCATCGAAACAATTCTAAGTTGGTCATAGACTGATAAACGCACCCTTCCGTGCGAAAAATCGTATTTTTTTGGAACAAAATTTTTGAAAACAATCGATATTCAGTATTTGCTGTGTTGAAAGGAACGGAAATAATTAATTTTCATTGCACGATTTCGGAAAAAATATAGTGTGTACAGGGTAATACAGATCCTACTCATTCATGAGAATTCTGCAATTTTCCAATCCCGAAAAAATTGCAAGAATCCGACTATACTCGAGTTTCTGATCCAGTGTACTTTGCTTGCTTATTTGCGAAATGATCTGTCTTGCATGTCTTTAGGGAACGGGCAGCGCTGGCAAGCTCAAAACCGTTAGTAGGATGCTGCTGTATTGAGGTATTCGTGACGTCTTTTGTGTCCTGCTGTTTCCAGCTGTGCATTGCCGTTGCCTGCAGTTTCATGCTCCCATTTCTATGAGAAATACTGATCGATGCACCAGATGTGTGCAAGATTGCTCTACGAATGGTCAAAATTTTTCAAACTTTGACTTTTCGTGTGAATTGGTCCGGATCATCTGTTTTGTCTCCTGCTGTGTATCACTGCGGATGTTTCAAGTACAACATGAGGCGAACGGGAAGGCCGCGAGAGAAGAAATAGAGAAGATTTTGTCGTTGTACGATGAATGCTCCACATCAGGTCAGCGAATATTTTTTTTAAAAAAAAAAAAGTGGAAACCCCAGAATACTTGTGTTTATTGAAGTCCCTATCCTACAGCATTTGAATTGTGTCAATATTGCATTGACGTGTTCCATTTCTACTCGTGATCCCAATGGTGATGTTCACTTGATCAGGTATCATCTGCTTTATTTATGTACTCAAGGGTGAGTAAATGGAAAGGTTTCGAAAGTTCTTGCTCTCATTTTGGCCATGAATGACTGTGTATACTTCATCATAATTCCCTGCTAAATTATATCTGCATACATGTAGAATTTTAGGTTCTCCTTGTTCCTTCTAAATGCGTTGTTTAAGTGTGGCTAACTGATGATCGTAGGAGAATTGCTTGATAGGAAGGAGATATGCGCTACTTGTTCAGGTGAAAGTTCCTGAACGTGCACAGAGCGACTTTGTTATCCAGTTCACTTCGTTGATCTCCTATTTTTTTCTGTAAACCTTCCAAAGAAAAATTCTGGGTTAAAATTCGTAATTTCTGATAGAAAATCACGAAATTTATTAAAAACTATTTTGATTATTCAGGGCTGATTTTGGGTTGCTACTAGGCACTTCATGTGTCTTTTTTTTGTTGTTGTTTTTTTTTGTGGTTGCTGTTGTTGTTTGTTTTGTTTTGTTTTTTACAGTGTTGGGGAATAAATTATTGCGAAACTCATTTTTGCAATTTTAGGATTAAATGGCAAAATTTTAAAACGAAGATTTCTCGCACCACTCAAAAATTTAATAAGATTTTATTTTTTCCCTTGTATATTTTAGATTTGTCTCTTGCATGCCAAACGCAAAGTTAATTCTGCATGTTCTTGCTTTTATGGCCTCAATCGCAAAAATTAATTCCGCAGTAATTTGATACGCCATGGGTGGCCCGCCTCCCACTTTATAAGACGCACACTGGGTGAAAAAGGCTGACCTTACACAAAGTTCTAATTTTAGATTACTACAGACTCTATCTCAACTACTCTCTATTTCAAAGTTCTCTCCCAGTCGTGTGAACATGTATCGCACGTATTCCTAATAAATATCTCTTTAGCGGGGAGTGCCTCTGCATCGAGCTATCTCAAACCAAGGCGATTTAAATACCATCCTTACTAAAACCGAATCTCTGGCCTTTGGTACGATGTCTCTCCCAATCTCGAACTTTTTCAAAAATGCTGAAATTTTTGAGCACTGTAGAGTTATGGTGACTTCTCTCTTCTTCAAATAACTTCCTGAACTTCGTGAAACGTCCTGTCAAACGCAGGAAGTTCTTATCAAATTATACTGTTTGACATTCTGGAGATGTAAAGTATTTTTACTACGTATAAAGAGCCAGATTTGACGGCATGAGATAGATGTCTATTTCTAAGGAACGTGCCTGAGGAACGTCCCTTTCAGAGAATTTTAAGTTGGATTACATTTTATATGTTTTGTATAAAATCAGGGCTCTTGAGTCCTTCGTCATTATCGCTCACCTTCATCTGATCAGATACGGTTTCTGCAATGTTTATTATATCATCGCTGGAATTCAAAACTGTAATGAATCCAAAAACCATGTTTTGAGAAAATCGCATTTTAAAGTTTACAGAAGCTATATTTCTATGTTAGATAATATAAGGGTAGCTTATTCGAACAATTTTAAAATCTTTTAGACAGTATCTTTAACCTATTATGGAAACATGGCTATGAAACTCTCTGTTTTGCCTATAAATAGGTCAAAAAGCCTAAAATACAGTTTAAGTTGCCGGAAAAACTAAAAAATTTTGATTTTCCAGCACAATAAACTGTAATAAATCTGGACATATTACAGTATTGCCTGCCAAAGATTAAGCGATTTCCATAATTTTGCTATTTCATGGTATCGTAAGTCCATCGAATCTGAGAATTGTGGCCTTACTACAGTTTATCGTGCCGAACTTTGCGGCACTTTTTCAAAGATTCACATGGCAAAAGTCAATTTAAAATGTGTTTTGGAGGCTGATTTCCGCATGAAACTAAACTCAGGAGTAGCCCAACCAAAAAAATGACAAAAACTCAATTTCCAAAAAAATGGACTTATTACAGTTTTGAATTCCAGCGACGATATATGCTGTCAAATGTCATAGATACTCTCATGTTCCGAGTAGAAGGGGGTTGCAATAAGCGGGGATGGGGGTCTAAACAGTCTAAATAGTAATAAACGAAGGGGTTCCTATAAGCGGAGAGGAGAAAGTGAGAAGGCAACATATTTTAATGTTTTACTAACATTTTAAAGCAACGCGTTTATATTCACAAAAACTAGAATACTAAACTAACTCTGAAGAAATGACATGCAAAATTATTTTTCGCTTTCACAAATATGTTACAATTTTTTCGCCAAAAAATTAATAACCTGGGGGTGCAGTATAAGTAAGAGTGTCCTAAGATTCCTTTTTTGGAAAAAAGTATATTGTCGGAGAGGACATCTCTTCGGAACCTGAGAGTGACTCGACCAACATACCAATCCAACAAACATGGTTTGCGGAGTGGAAATTCATGTTTTTACCTTAAGGGAATTTATTTTTGCGATTCAGACCTGAAAAAAGTTGTATTTTGCCGAAGAAGTTTCTGCGATTGGCTGTTAATTTTTGGCAATGGAATGTTTCTGTTGGTTTTTTTTTTTCTTTTTGATTTTGCGGAAGAAATTTTTGCAGTTGGGCAACTACTAGTACAGATTTTGCGGACAAAAATTTTGCAAAAAAAGGTCAAAATTGCAATAATTAATTCCTTCATAATTTTCTTCCCTTAGTATCGCTCAAAATGCCCAGCACTTTGCAAAACATATCCCTAAGATCGTGGCATCGAATTTTGGGCTATGCTGATGCTGTTCAAAAAGATTTTTCCTACTTCTGTGAATATTCACGGCTAAAAGGTAATGATTTTTGCCCATATTGTGTACATATAAGCTAGTTCAATATAATTTTCTCCTTACGCCTTCCCTTAACTTTCAGAGTTCATACATAGGACTGTGGGGTTGATCTCTATCATACGAACTCCATTTGTGAAAACACAGGTTCAAATTTGATCCATCATCTTCAAATACAGTAATCGTAATTCCATTCTAGCCGTTCGTATGAATGGTTCGTATATAATCCATGTAATATTGGTAATAAAACATTAACTAGAAAGCCTTATACCTATATACTGGATTTGTCTCCTTCGACGAACAATAAAAATGGTTCAGAGTTCGGCTGTCTTCCGATGCAAATTTTTTTTTGTTGAGGTTGAAATCTGGCGCATTTTGTCCCAGTCTATACATGATTGATGAAGGTAACATTGAAAACCATCATGCGTTGAGTTTGAGTTATATTTCCGCTCTGCATTGGCATCTTTGCATATCCAACATTCGAATTCGATTACGAATGCGAAGATTTCGTTACAATGTAAACATAACTCCCTCGTCAATCAACAGGGAGGCACTGGAAAGTTCCAGTGTGTTTTGAATTTCTCGTGATCTGAAAAGATGAAGAAGTAGATTAATTGTCTGCCAAAGAAACGTTCGACACGTCGCCTTCCTACTTATCAGTTTCTGCTGAGTTGGTGCAAAGAGATGAATCGTGAAGCTGCTTGAAGTAAGCGTTAGCTCTGACTGACTGAGCACATTTGTTCTTTTTGTGTGTGTGCGTGTGTGTAAGTTTTGGTTGGTGGGGTAGGGACCAGAGACTTTAGACAAGGAATGCAAGCATAAGAAGGTAGCTAGTAAACCCAGTTGGAAGACTGAGGCAGTGAGAAGATCCCTCGTGAGGACGGCACTTTTTGTCTTGTCAACAGAAAAGTTGCTTGATTTTTATGTTTATCTAGGTTTTGAGGCTACATGCCAGTTAAGCCATCCTAGGGTAGATAGGGTTGGAAGTATTCAGGGTTTGGTGGTAACAAGGATGGAAAAATATTTGACTTCTCTTGACAGCTCTGAGCTTGCTAGGTAGCTAATTTTTAGGCTATCTCTGATCTATCAGACGTCTAGGCCTGACTACCTAGAAGATATCATATATCTATACATAGATGTAGATGTAGCTAATTGTCATCTGTGCATACCTACACGTTTTCTAAAGTTTATAGGCTAAGAACTTAAGGCTTTGAAGAGTCGGAAGTTAAGAACGTGGTAAGAACGTGAAGGCTTCAATGGGAAAATTTTGTTCTGTGAAAGAAGAATTTTCTGAAGATTTCCCTGCAAGAGACCCAGTACTTAGCAGTCAAGTATCGTATTTTGCCGGCCTGGGCTAATTTTCTTTCTATTGAGCACCAAAACCATGAATTTTGGTAAAAGGTTTTCCGTACAATTTAGGTACCTAAGAACAAGCTAAGATTCTCAGCTTGTTCTTAGGTAAATTTTACGGATAAGGACATCTATAGCTAGGCTTAACCTGACCTAAGTTAAGAACTTTGAAACCTTCGTCCAAATAGGTATACGTTCTTATAAAAAACGTTGGCGAAGGTTAGGCTTGCAATAAATTATTTTCAACGGAAATTGTATGCCCGTGTTGGGTGCTACCTACATCTGAAAGTCCCTCATTACCTTGTGAAAGTGTTCAAAATCAGGGAATGATGTATATAAACGTATATTTGGTTTTCTATTCTCAACCCAGTATGTTACTAAACGGTCTTCAATCTGGTGACATCTTGAACAACGCCACGACAAGATGTTTTATCCTGTAGTGGATTGTTTTTGAACGCCCTTCATTTTTTGACCTTCTAAAGAAGAAACAAGTTTACTAGAAGTCCTGTGTTTCAAGTTTATATTGAAGCATAAACTAATAAATCGTGTTTGATTGATCTCTGTCCTTGACGTTGTTACCTATACGATCTGCTGTCATCCATCGTTTACTGAAAAATGTGTGGCTATTAATATATTCAGAAACATAAGGTCAGTGTCTGGTTTGTAACACCCAAATATTATGTTTTGATGTTATTCTTGCGCACAATGATTTTTCAAACGAGTGTTTCTTGACTTCCATTTGAAGTTTTGAAATGTTGAATATACTTCAGGTGAAGTTAAATAGACCTTTTCACAAATTGTCATCGAGCGATGCATTGTGGGATGACCAGGGGGCGAACTTCATTAGGATGGTAGCTGACAATCCCGAAGAGCAATATTTTGATGCCCTCAGAGCAGACATATATCTGCCTGCTGACAGCGAAATTGGCGGCCATCTGCTTTTGTCACTGTAACATTGATTTCAATGTGCCCCCTGGCCATCCCACAATGCATTGCCTGATGACGATTTGTGAAAAGTCTATTCCAAGTGACTGCCTGTTTTGATGTTCTCTGATAGAATAAGTTACACAGGTGATTATTTCGAGTTAGCTTATGGAGTGACTTGTTCTACGTGCCAGTTGTACAGAACTATTTTGACTGAAATTGCTGACTTGTAATAAAACACCTTCCATGCTGCAGGTTGGTTTTTCTTTTGCAGGATCCACTTATTCGGCCCATGGCTGCCCTGCTTTATAAATCAGAATTAAGTCTAGAAGTGTTCTTAGTTTTCTTATGCAAAATGTACAGTAAGTCCCTAATCCCGGACGGGAAGGGGTCGGGGTATGGTATTGTCAGTATGTGCAGCCTAAAAATTGAGCACATGACCCTGATTTAAGGGAAAGTCCGACCAGGTCACATGCTTTTGAGTGGGCCGGAGTGTGCTGTGTCGTGTGCAAAGCTGTAGTTAAAGGAAGTGCTGTGTCGCCTGGAGGCGCCCTCATAGTGGGTGCCAAAGGGAAAAATTGCTGTTTTTTGTTCTCCAGATTGCCAGAAGAATTTCCAGCAAGATTTAAAATTGAAAATTTAGCTTTATTTGCATCTTGATTTGGGACCAAACTTCTTTTTGGTAACCTTGTTTTAGAGAAATCCTTGGAGAAATGGAGCAAACTTAACTGCCATGTTGGGCAGTGCATGTCGTATCTTGGCATACGGCAGTGCCTAATGGTCTCTAATGATACAGAAAATCATTCCTGTTGGTTACTCAAAACGTAGATGCTTGATATGCATTGGCTAAACATCAGATTTCGAAAAGTTCTTCACACACTGTGAAATACACAGAAAACCAAACCTTTTTAGAAACAAATATGACCTGACTAATTCAAATCATGTTTTCAATTTTGGCTCTTCGAAGGGTTGTGTTCTTACAAAAAAAATGATCGTTTAATTTCTTGATTTCTCAAGTTCACAATATATTCGAATGTTTGTGGAAGCATTTTGAATCTTGACTGTATAGATATATACTTTTTTATATAAAGCTATGAATTTTGTGAGTGTAAGCTACAGAATGATCTTATCTTCCGAGAAACTATCAAACGCAGTTTTTCTGAACTATATCAATGGTACAGCATGAAACTTTTTCTGGCAAAGTATGAAATACAAACACTATATTTCTTAGTCATATGATAATGTTGGGGTTTTCAGACAACTGGTCCTAGGTTTAACACTGGAAATCGCCTATACTTACTGTCTGCCTTCTCGACTTTCTTCTCGTCCTTGATCTTCTCTCGTATCC
>JAOBRC010231466.1:0-14587 GCA_027575255.1 Scolionema suvaense | reverse complement strand
TAAATGCTTGCTGCCTGTCGCTCTTAAGCAATACCTCAGATCAACGAAACTGCTAACGGAAGAAATGTTGATGTGCTGCGAATTTGTGGGGTTAGTTGTGGAAGAATCTACTTTCGGTGCGTGTTTTTGCATGCCTAGAGGTCTATCACAGGCATTATATAGGGTTGCTTAATTATTCGTGTCAATGACTAGTGTGCCTTACATTTTACTGCGTGGCCTGAAGCCGATAAGTACGGATCTATTCCCGAATGCGCTTATTATTCACATTCAGTTGCAAGTTGCAGACGTACGGCTAGTAGTGGTTACTGTTCAATAGAAGTAGCGGTTCTCAAAGAAATGCTGCGGTAGCTACTGACTATGATACGTAATTGTAATGGGTATCTCGTTGCATGCCAATAATTGCACGAAATGAGTTTGGTTTTTTTGTTTGTTTGTTTGTTTGTTTGTTTGTTGTTGTTTTTTCACCTAGTTTCTTGGAGAATGCAATTTAAATGTCGAGAAACTTCACACCGCTGCTACCAAAATGCATGTTGCTACTTCAACATTTGCCTCAGGCATTCTGCCCCTAGATCATGTTTTTCAGATTTTCGTTGGTTTGCAGATAGTGTTTTCATCATTCATCCTGCAAAAACGGAACAATCAGTAAAAACCAGGTTACTTTTGCACGTTCCTTTGTAATTTAAAACGAACACTGTCGTGACCTTCTCAAAGACCCTAGCGGTTTCCCCACGCAATATCGCGTTCCCTTGATAGAGGTGGCTTGCCTGCTTGCCTCGTTCAACTTTGCCAGCTGCTTTCAATAAAACCAGGCTTGTCCACGTGTGTCTGTTGGCCGTACCAATAATGGACGTCATTTTGTGGGAGGCAAGTTGAAAGAATTTTGATTGTCTTCCCAGTACCCTGCTTCCCATACTGGAGATGGGGAAGAAGTTAAGAGGGACAGACCTGAAATGAAACTGTCAAAAAAGCAATTGGCGAACTCAGCAATTTGAGGAAGTATCTGAACAGAGCAATTCTGGCTACCTATCCACTTGTGATGTCATCCATTGCATCAACAGTAAAACATCTTTAATTGGTGATGCAACAATTCACAACAGTTGTGAAGTTGTGAATGAGTTTTTGCTTGGGTAGGTAGGAATTTAGTTCAGCCATTCACAGGTTAAGCGTGTGAAATGTTGATCTGGGACTGCAACATTTTTGACCTTGTCATGTGTTTTCATGATGCGACGAATCAACCTGGGTAGAATGCCTGGTCATGTGAGCGTAACCCATACACGATAGAAAACTTCACCGTCGAGTTACCTTGTAGATCTTAACTATTGTCATCACTTTCTTTACAGGTACAAATTATGTCTAAGGTACAGTACAGTTGAAAAGGGTGAAATGGCCCTAACGTAGGCTTTTTCTTATACAAACTTCTGCCCATACATCAATACAAGCCTAAATATATTATTAGCTGAAATTTTCCTGCAATCTAGAATTCAACTAAAAACTCGTTGTAGCATTCAAAAACCTGAATTTTCTGAACGTAAAGGGTGAACGGTGAAATATATGGAATCCTTGTTTTACTGCGCAAATCTTATTCAAGCTAAGCTTTTGTGTTCTTTTCGTGTTCCTAACTTTTCTCTCATTACTTCTATCACTATTCTCTCAAACCCACTGCCCAGAGAAATGAAAAAGCGTTGAGAAACCTTTTAAAGTTGCATAGCACATTTACCGAGTGCGAATTGAGAAACGTATTCTCAGGCTCCAAAATAGTTCCATGCCCTGAATCGTTTGTCCGTGCCGCCCCTGGTAGTCAACGATAGTTTTTTTGTTACAAGCTATTGAAATTTAATTTGTGACTCAAACATCTAAAGCGAAAGTATGGAATTTTGTAGTTTCGCTTGCCATATGTAACCTTTTTTTAGCATGCCGGCTGCAAATTGAGGTCAACTTGGTAATCATTTATATCAATAAACTTCTGGTAGTGAGATCAAGGGCTTGTAGAACCCCTTGGTAAAAACTGATAGAAAAATTAGGGACCATATATTAAAGTAGATCATCTTCTCAGCTTCTTCATATACGAATATCTGTATTTCCACAATCGTGGAAACAACTGATCTCGCAAGCTGTTTTGCCTGCTAATATCACACTAAAGGGTGTCGCCGCTGTAATCAGACATGTTTTTGCAGGCAGTGCTTGATGAATATATGCATTTCGCCGTGCACTTGGGCGTCAGAATAGCACAGTATTCTTACTATGTCAATGTAGTATTCAAGAAACAATTTGCCTTTTGCTGCTTTTTATGCACGTCTCTCTCTCAGCCATGATTCATTTGCTTTTTCTGTATAACTTTTTCCAAATTATTTTTTACTTCTAACTTTCCAGCCTGCGTGGCCATGTTCCAGAAATTCCATTCATATAGTTGATCGTGATTCTTGGGACACGTTCCAATTTGAGTCGAGTGCAACCAATGACATACGTGACGCAAAAAATTCAACTAGAGTTGTCTACAAAATGGTTCATGTCTTGCTTGTCTCCTCTCAGCCATGTGGCCTTAGAGATAACATTAAATTAAGTGGACATTATTTGCTTTGCTCAGTATTAACTTATTAATTCGCAGACTTATTATTTGAAGTCATACTTGCTGACTAAAGGATTGGGCAACGAGAGATAGAGCCATCATTAAATGGGATGTTCAGAAATGCTGTTACTTAACTCTGATGGTTACAGGGTGGGGGTGGTTTGCTGCCACGCTGTTGAAACAGCGAGAAGGGAACCGATGCCAAGATTCCATTACTCGCCCTTACATTGCAAATAGCTGTTCGTCTTCGCATTTTGCGTCATATTACTTATGCATTTGTGTGAAGTTCATGTGCTAGATTGAGGTTTCTTAGTCAAAAATAATTGAATTTTTCATAGATTTGCTGTATAATCCATGAAAAGTGCGCTATTTTGCTTTTAATCCTGGGATAGATTTGTAGTTGTTTTGCTTTGTTTTGCTGCTTTTGTATTTTGGAGTGACTTACACGTTGTTTTTTTTGTGTAAGAACGTACCTTCTTGGGCGAAGGCTTTGATGTTCTTAACTTTGGTCGGAATTAAGCCTAAAATGTTCTTAGCTTGTTCTTAGGTAAAGTTTACGGAAAACCTCTAATATTACCAAAATTCATGGTTTTCTTGCTCACTCGACAGAAAATTAACCCGGACTGGCAAAACATGATACTTGATTGCTACACAGTGGGTTTCTTATGGTGAAATCTACACAGAATCCTTCTTTTGCGGAACCAAATTTTTCTGATCGAAGCCTTCGTGTGCTTAGCTTTTGACTCTTCAAAGGCTTACGTTCTTATGAACTTTGTTCTTATAAAAAAACGTGTTAGCTCTTAAGATTGGCTTGAGGTCGGGGGCACATTTATTTCTCTGTTTAGTAGCTTTTTGTTTGTCACTGTGTATTCACCCCATCCTACGGCTCTGCAAATTACGTTCATTTTAGTGCTTCGGTTTTCTGATAGAAACAACATTGGTGAGAACGATTTGCTTCAAACGCACTGTAATACTTTTTCGAAGAGGATAAATTTTTGCGTGGATTAATTTTTGCGAGTCCAATTTTTGGGACATTTTGCGTGGATTTATTTTTGCGAATGAGGGATTTGTGGAGAAAATGGATGGAACGAAAAAAAAGGAGGAAGTTATCGACATGCACATTGAGAGAAATAACGAGCCCAACCTAATCGCTGTTGTTTAAAGATCGAAAAATTAGTTGTGTTTGCTCTTGGTCAGGTTATGACATCATTATGATAAATTTTGCGTGAATTTGATTTGAAGTGAATTAATCCATGCAGAAATAAATCCTCTTAAGGTAGGTTTTTTTCTCCCAGAGTCTCGAGTGAAAAGATGATTTTTAGACTTGGTTTTTTTAGTTTTGCATGATAAGCATATAGGATAGAGCGGCTCCGACGTTTTCTGTATTTTACTCTCAAGAAAGAAGTTTTTAAAGGGGTCTGGATTCCTGTCCGATAAAGTAAGGAACAATTTACGTCACCGTTTTTATCAAGTATTATACTCTAAGGTACCGAACGGAAGCGGGTCTTAATAGTTAGGGGCCTCGGAAATTGTACAGAAAATAAATAAGGAGGAGGGTCGCGGGGATGATCGGAAAAAATCCCAAAATCCAAAATTAATATGCGTCTTTTCCCTTCTATATAGTACCTTAGAGTAGTTCCTATGGAACATGTGCTGTTGCTCAAAGTTGGTAAGGTTGTTTGCAGACACCTCTGAAAGAGTTACAGCAAGGAAGGTAAAATGACCTTGGTTAAAATTTTGGCTGAAAAAGTGTGTTGTTAAAATATGCCTTCGGTAAAATCAGATGGCGCATGACATCTGATCGAGTTAACAGAAAAACTTCCTCCGTTTACTGATTTCTAGTTATGTTTTTGAGTCATGGAAAGTTCTTGATTTAAGTACCGTCACATCTCAGCAGTTTGCAATGTATAAGAGAAGAATATCTGGTCAGCTGAGCTGCACGTTCATTCAATCCTTCACTCTTGTTGTTGAGCTTAAAACTTTGTGTTCTTGATGAATGGCCGCTTCTGTTTGCTCTGCACCCTGGCAACGAAACTGTGTTTATTTAAGGTATTTTCATTTACAGCAATAGGTGAATTAAAGACGCTGCCTCAACTACAGTCGTTGAGAGCTAAATCGAGACATTGATGTGGAAGCTAACGCCAGCTGCGCGAATTACATTTCTCGTCCATGTTTTTGCAACATATGTCAGGTTTCCATTTTTACATAACGACTTTGAAGCAATAGCATAAATTTGGGAATTAATGGCCATTAGAGAAATTTTGTAACTTAATGATTTTGTTGAAAAAGGGTAAATTTGCGAAACTTTCTATCCGTACTTCACCTGCTAGTTTTATATTTATTGCTACTGGTTTTTCCTATAGCTGCTTGATGATTTTCTTAAAATTTTTATTGGATAACTGCAGATCTTTGGCTATCTGATTTACTGCTATCACGAAGTCACATTGTCGACATCACTAGTTTTGAGACTGCGGAATTTTACGAGTTCATCATTTAATTTCGAAAAATATGCTTGCATATAACGCCAAGTTGCGTTAAAACTGCTTTAGCTGTCACAGTGAATTTCAAGTACGAACAGAATGCTCTGGCACTTTGTTACAACAAGTTTTTATCATACCTTCCTTGGCGGTGTCACGTGACTATTTTCTGACAGGGGGACGTCAATTTTGGATGGGTTTTTTTGTTCTGTTGCTGATCCGGTCCATAATGATGTCTTTTATGTTACAACTTTTCTACCTGACGAGAGCTTTCAAGAAAACTATGTTTATGGTGAATTGGTACTACAGAGTGTTCGAAGCTGGGTCTCAGTCCTAATTTTGACCATTTCTGCGTTCTTATGTGTTATTCGGAAGATATTGTTCTTCCCCAATTGGCAAAACGTTCTGGTTTGTCTATAGTTGTGACCCAATCAGCGATTTTAAAGGTTTCTTAATTTTAAACGCATCAGAACTTGATCTTAAACTCGTTTAAATCAGCATTTATTACATATACACGATCCATTTAGAACATAAACGTAGTCCGTTGAAAACATAAAAGCATTCCATTTAAAGTCTAAACGCGGTCCATTCGGTGTATTTTTTGCTGCATTTTTCCCATAGCATCGTTTTATCGTTTCTTCTGCAGACACGCTGGTACAGAATAAACCTTTCGTTAATGACGTTTTATGATTAGTAAACACTTCGACGCGTACGTACCCGAAAAGAAGAAGAAAAAGCTAAGGGTTACGGTATGCTGGTGTTGTACCTTTAAGAAACGAACGTACCTACAAAGATCTATAAAGAAAATGTGTTGAATTTGCTTTTCATTACCAAGAGATGAGCATGTTGTGGCAGTTTCGAGTACATTTTGATTGCGGGGGAGAGCGTATACTTTTATTGATTTTTCAGCCACCCAAATTCCACGTGAATGAACTATGCAATGTGTATGCGGAAGTTCTTTCTTGCGGGTATGGCACCCACTCATACTATTTTACAAGTGTTTTAATGACGCGTATGCGCGTGCTGCTACAATAATGTGAGTGGACTGTATGAGAGTTCATACTGAAGAAAAATAAATGTACCTGGCTGGGTGTGAAAACGCCTTTTCGGTAAAGAATGTGGGTGTGGAAAAGCTGAAGCAATAAGTGGAGGAAATAAAATTGTAGCTATGGTGTCTGCATGAAAACAACGTCAGAAGGCGAGCTTGTCCCTGATAGCATGGTTACAGTTTATCCTTGATGCTTGCATCTAAGGAAATATGTACATATGTATATCCCAAATGAAGAGAAAATGTGAACCACAGGCTGCCCTGGCTGATATCCATCTAAACTGATGGTTTACGACTCACCTACAATCCTGGACAGATTTTGCGGAATAAATTTTTGTGATTTTGACTTGTTTTCACTAAAAGTTCTTCGGCAAACTAATTTTAAATATCAAGCTGTCCATTTGGATTCATAAAATATTGATAATATAGATATTTAATTTCGCACTTCAGGCAAACACAAATTTCGCTGAATTTCAATCCTGCGGTCTTTGTACAAAGTGAAAACAGAAATAACTTCCTTGTTCCAAGTATTTTTGGCTCGCTTTCGACTAAATATAACTAAAGAAAAGATTTTACAGATTTTGATTTTGCAGTTGGCCCTAGATACAATATTTCGCGGCATTTTAATTTCGCGGTTTTGTGGGAAATGTGTTTTTCGCAGTATTTTATTGGTAGTTTTCTTAACTTGACCGCGAGGTCACGAAATTTTCATGCCGCGAAATTTTCATGCGATAAAGCATTTGCTCCAGAAATCGAACAGACGTAACCTCTGACATGAACCAAATTTATGCTCCCGAGAAATGTCAATATGAAGATCCTTGGTTAGCCTGGATACCAAACTGCGTTTTCCTTTCGCTCCATTTTATACTACATCTCATCAGGAAAAAGGGTGGGACGGTCTTTTCGCCACTGAGGTACGAATTGGTGATCGACATCGAGTCGGCACTTGGTGCCCATTCTAGTCCTTGGTTAGTACATGCCCCTGAACTTCACAATTTGATATTAGCAGGGCCTATGAGAGGCCATACTCAAGAAATCTCGTTTAAATATATTGTCTGTAAGAGACTACACGCGATAATTGAATAGCTTTTGAGGACAGGAAACGCAGGCTCGCAAAGGTTATTGCGCTCAATTTTTGAAGAATGTGAGCTATTTTTATCGCTCAACATATAGATTGTTCCTGTCACTGTGTTGCAAATCATTTGCAGATGAGACACTTCAAGTTGCAGTGTTGTCTCCTCGTTAACCCAGGTAACTTTTTAATAAAACTTCTTTTTTATGTAAGTTTCTGGTTTATATACTTAATGGGATTAAATTTCGCGGGGATTAAATTTCGCGGATTTCGCGGATATGGGTGTCATCCGCGAAATTAAGTCCCAATGAAAATTTGAAAAGGGCTCATCCGCGAAATTAAATCCCCGCGAAAAGTTAGGGAGCCCCTCATCCGCGAAATTTAATCCCTGCGAAATCTTAAAATTTCGTGGATAGGCTCAACCGCGAAATTTAATCCCCGCAAAAATTAATCCCATTAAAGTAAGGGCGCACCTTTTTCGAACCAACATTTTAATTTTCTCAACTTCGTAACGGAAGTGTTCTAAGTGTTCATAGAAGTATTCTAAGGTCTTTTTTGTTTAGGTAAACAGGCTCGGAAAAAATTCTTTTTTTATTAAAATGAGAGAAATTTCAAGATGTTTAGACGTGCCAAACAATGCACTTGATTTCTAAAAGGTGGCTCTCACACTATGAAATGAGTCGGAAGTCTTACTTTTCAGACAAAAAGCTTCACCCTATCCTACATGTGGGAAATATTTACCACCCCCATCCCCGCCACCACCACCCCACCCCACCACCCCGAGAAAGCGTTATTAAGAATGAAATGTAAGGCAGGTCAATGATATGCCATTTATAATATTTCATCCCGTTTAACCGGGGCACAATCTAGCTGACTTTCATGGCCGAAGTTGATGTTTACCGACAGCTTTTGTCAGCAGCGGCTAGAAGAAATTGTAGATTTTCCTGTGGGAAATTAAAAGGGGAATACGTATGTTTCTCACAAAAGGCTCTCAGCAGTAAACTAGCTATTTATAGCAGAACTCCCAATTATATATTTCCAGAAAGAGCTGCTGAAGAGCTTTCACATGAGTGGTTGTTCGTCTCGACCTGATTTGTGGATCCGGTTTTCAGACATGCCAATATTCGCTAATTCGCGGAATTCCGCAAATTTAGCTGGTTTCCACTATTATTGCCATGAACTTTTGGGCTGCCATTTCAGTTATCATGCATTTTCCATTGCGAGCTATGTGTTGATGGTACTTGACCAGTCAACAAATTTGTACATATAGCATCAGCAACCTTTATTTGTGTTCAGCAAGTTTACTTTTTAAGAAACACCATATAATGCAAGACATATGTTGGTCACAGTTTTATTGCGCATGTATTCAAATTCTGATGTAACTTATTCTTGCACCCTTATAGGGGAAAAAAAGACATTATAACTTTTGTCCGAGGGCCCTTGCATCAACACTGCTCGTGTTTCTTATTGAGCAGTAGCTAATATTTAGCATGTCTTACTCCGAACCTGTCTCTTTGAAGCTGCTGTTATCAACCTCATCTTGTATTCCAGACAGCCTTATGCTTCTTTTCCGTATGTTTGGAAATTCCAACACTACATAAGTCTTGCCTTGACAGCTAGAGCACTTGCCTTGAGAACACAACATTTTTAAAACCAACATCATTTTTGCAAGGAACGATTTTGACAGGACAGAAGACTTCTATTTTTGTGAAAATTAAGAATCAAGTCTTGGAACAAACTCAAGCCAAGCTTCGTGACAAAAGTTTAGAGCAATAGCACTATTTGTAAAAAGTAATCTCATATTAGTTGTGAATGACCATACTTCAGACCAGTCTTGTCTTGAAGCATTCTGTGTTGGAACAAATGAAAAAAAATAGAGTCTGAGACGCAGGAACGAATTAACCCTTAGCTTGCGCTAATTATTTTTCAGATTTGGAAAAATCCAGGCATTTTGCCAATCTTCTAACTGCAATAACTTCTGAACTAATGAAGCTGGAGACATCGTGTTCTGACCATTAGAAAAGAAATTGGTTTAGCTGCTTTTCCAAGTTACTAGCACTTGAAGTGAGCATGATGAAAAACATATCTACGTTATCCTGGATACTTGAATTGGGGTTTCAGGTCATGAGCCTTCCACTAGGTGATCAGTATTCCCTCGGAAGTTATTGGTCCTTGAATTAAGAACAAGGCCACAGACATGCGTGGGCTTTACTTGCAACAGCAATCGGGCGAAATTTTGATTAATTTTTGTCAATTTTTCAGGAAATATGCTGACGTCTGTAGAAATGAAGCTGACTTGTTAGGTCATGCGAGTCCTTTTTGAAAATAGCTATGCGCATTTAATGATTAAAACTTGCGCTGATGGCTATTGTGGCTTGATGTTTAGGGTGAGAGTAAGTAGCATTTAATTTTTAGGAAGACGACCTGTGTGATGCTCCATTTTTCAGCATCAGTAGTAGTTAGTTAATAATTATTTATGTTGCCCTTTACGAGATTTACTGAGACTGTGTCTTGAATCTTCAAATAAACGCCTCGTTCGTACTAGTGCTTCCCTCCAATACACGCTTTTTTATAAGCAACTCAATTCTTTGTCTGAACCTCGATGTTGCTTACGTTTTCGTCTTGTTCAGGCTCGATGATCCTTACGTTTTCGTCTTGTCCAGGCTCGATTGTTACTTATCTGTTGCTTGTTCACCATAAAGAGGCGTATCGAGATTTAGCAACAGAGGACTTGTTCTTGATAGAATTCTGTTAGTATCTCTTGATTAAAAGGTACTTACAAAATGGATGGAGAAGAGAAAGAGATATTTGTTAGAAAAATATTCTTCAATTGTTTTGCTAAGAACTTTGCTCTTCTACATTTTTGCTTTTGGACTTTGTCCAGGCAGGGTTGTTGTTTAGCTGTTGCTACACTTTTGGAAAGATTTTAGCCTTGAGTTGCTTATAAAATGGTGCTTATAAAAAAAGGGTGTACACACCCCCTAAAATTTGAGAAGTAGTAGTGCACCTAGCCGGAAAACGCTCATGGCACTACAACGAAACCTAAACAATGCACTTCACTTAAAAAAGTGTTCAATTTAAATTCAGAATCTGCGTGGTTTTCTGTCTGTGAGGTCCAACAAAAGTTTTAGAAAACCAATTCTACTTCACTGGAACTATTAAGAATAATACCCTGATAACAAAAATATTACTCAGTAATTCGAAATAAATGCTTAACATGTTAAGAAAACAAAGCAACCAATCAGACCTTCCCTCGTGTGAAATGTGAGGAAGTAACATTGATGGTTTTTGGCTGACGCTTTGCTGTTACAAAAATTTTGCGAATCTTATCCGGTAAGTCTCGTAAAACGTGATATTTTTGGAGCAATCATGTAGAAGCTGCTGGCCTATGAAGGGGAGGGGCACCGAAGGATATCTGCTTAATAAAGATAAAAAGTACCACGTGACTCATTTTTAAAAGAGTAATTGATTAAGATAGCAGAACTGTAGCTGACTTCTGCATACCAGACAGCACGTTGTAAGACGAATGACCGCGTGATGGGTATTTCTTGTTCCCTCTAATCTAAGCCAGATCGAAATCGATGTCATAAAATCAGAAAAAAACCGCTTTTCCTCTAGTTCTCAAGAGGATCAAGCCGATTATTGAGAAAGCTTCTTTTTATGTGACCACCGTAAATGCGAATGTCGCAAAGAAGTGATACATTGAGGTCATGGCGTCAGCAACTCAAAACCAGGAAGAAGTTTCGACATAAATCTGACACTAAATCAACACGCAAATACTGCTTAATTGGTGCGTCCTCACTTGATCGGTATAACTGTAGTTCTTAATTCCATTTTTATCTCGTGGTCACACACAAGGGACGCTGGGGACGTCATATAACGTTTGAATGGTTCACGTAGAGTGAAACAAACGCTCTAGAAAAGCTGCATGCATACCGTGGATTTCTACCTTACGGGTAGAAATTTTCGACGGTATTATATAGGGCGAGCCAAAAAAGATACCTATTTCAGGGTATTAATTTTCGCGAATTGTGCGATAAGAAAAGTTTTGCGGGTATCAATTTGCACGAATCCATGCTACTTTAAGGGAAGAAAATATTTTTTGGAAGAAATTTTTGCGGAATTTATGTTTGTGATTTTGGCCTTTTTTCCCTAAAACTTGTTACGCAAACTTTTTACATTGACCCATCAAGAAATTGTTCCGCAAAATTTTCAGCAAAAAAAACGATGAAGTATCAGGCAGTCCTTATAAAGCCGTAGACTCTTACTTTTTGTCTTTCTTTGACGCTGTAGAGATCTGTTTGCAGCTCTCTCAGCCTGACCAATGGTATGGAACATCTTCCTCTTCCATGGCAAAACTTAATACAGAGCACTCAATCGCAAAAATTTCTTCCACAAAACTAATCAAGCAGCTTTCAATCGCAAGAATTTCTCCTGCAAAATGCATTTTTTTCCAGGTCTGAATTGCAAAAATTTTTTCCGCAATTTTTTTCCCCTACGGTAAATGATATTTTTCGGATGTATTTATAGAGGCTAACGTGGTAAAGTTCCGTGTATGAGTGTATTCCAAAGTTTTCGCGAGTATTTAGTCTCACGAAGTTGACAGAAATTCGCGAAAAATTGCACGCTCGAAAAATTCTACATCTAAGGTATTTTCGTATGGTATAAAAGACTGCAGAACGAACCTCAGCGGTGTAAATTTTAGGAGTTTTTACGGATATAATAATTTTTATGAACTTTTTTAATTTATAGCTTCCTAGACTACTTTATTGCATGAAAATTTCGCAGTATGAAAATTTCGCGGTTTTGCGGTCGAGTTAAAAAAAACCGCGAAATTAAAATGCCGCGAAAAACGGTTTTCCTGCTCAACCGCGAAATTCAAATGCCACGAAAAATTGTATTTGGGAACCTCGAAATTTAAATACTCCAAAAACTCCGGTTTTTTAACCGTTAAAGTTTTCTTTGTTTATACTGAGTCAAAAACGAGTGGAAAATACATCATTTTAGAACAAACAAGCTATTTCCGTTTTCATTTTTTTCTTAGACAATGAAATTGAAAGGCGGCGAAGTTCGGATTTTTGCCTAAACCCCGAAATTAAAATGCCACTAAATTCGCAATTTTTCCTGACCCGCGAAATTAAAATGACCGCGAAATTGTCATGCAATAAAGTACAATCTTGGTCATACATCCCCAAAATTTACCTTTGCAAACAATTTAATTATTTATAATTTTAACAATTACATTTTTATTTTCTTTGCGCTCACTATACACTGGCAGCAAGCAGTTGCGGCGAAATTGAATCGATTGTTTGAAAGCGCAAAAATTGTCTCAGCAATTATTTACATCTAAGGCCAGCTAAATGGAAAAGTTGAATATTCGCAAAAATAAACTGAAAAGTTATATTAGCAAATACTTGCAGATATAACACAAGATATAACTCGCTAAAATAAAATAGCAAAATTTATAAGCAGTGGTACTCATCATGTTTCCGAAAATCATGACAAAACTAGTCGACATATCCTTATGCAAAAATAAATCCTTTTTGGGCATGACTAAAGCTGAAAAGGCCTTTCACGTTGTACGATAAACCAAGCCTCGACGCGAGCCAAACTTTGTATGTTTCTAGGGCATAATGTCAAAATACCGAAAAAAGAGATTAAAAATACACATTCAAGGAACTATAAATTAATTTTTTTGTGTTCATTTTGCAAATTCAACGGAGTCTCAAACCAGGTTATGACTTCTAAGATGAATATAAAATCATTTTGGTGGACAAAGCACGCTCAGTCATGTGGTGAGTACGAAAAGTAGCGGCTTATTGAATTAGTGTTAATATGTTGTTCTTACCTAGTACCTTACGGGAAGAAAATATTTGCGAAAACGAAAGTTTTGCGGGTATTAATTTTCACGAATCCATGGTAACCTGTTTTTGCTATTTTGACCTTTTGTCACAAAATTTCCTTCCGCAAACCCTACTAGTAGTTTCCCAATCGCAAAAATTTATTCCACAACATTTTTGAAAAAAATCATGAAATTACCAAGCAGCCCATTTAAAGTCGTAAAATCTTACTCTTTGACTTTCTTTGACGCTGTTAAGACCTGCTCACAGCTCTCTCGGCCCGACGAATGAAACGGAACATCTTCCTCTTCCTCTTCCATCACCAAAATTAATACAGAACACACAATCGCAAAAATTTCCTCTGTAAAACTGATGAAACAACTTTCAATGGTAAAAATTTCTTCCCAAAGATACAATTTTTCTCCAGCTGCAAAAAATTTCTTCCCTTATGTTAACGTTGCATTGGACATTTTCACTGCAGCTAGAAGATTGTGTCAACCTAAAAAAGGATGGGGCTATTAATTATTCTTCTATCCAGTGAGAAAGACCAATCTTTCCTTTCGTTGATGCAAATCAGGAAGATGGATTCCATCTTACTGTCACATATATGAGATCATATGGATAGATATTAGAAAAATCAGACTTTGGTGCACTTTGAGCCTACGAGGTTTCACATGGTTCCTCTAGCAATATTCAAACAATATTTAACGAAATTAAAAAGAAAATAACAGGGTGGGAGCAAAGTAGTGAGAACATAAGGGACGTTTTTATGAGGCTTTATGAAATCAAATGTAAATAGGGTGACTAAGAGTTTTCTGAGAAATGACGCGTAGCTCATTACATAAGTACAATTGCTATTGAGTTTCACAAAACAAAATTATGAATGTATCTTGAAATATTTCGAAATAAACGTAAAAAAAGGCGATTTTTCTACATAAATGGCCACTCTCAAGCTGATGAAGGAGGCTTTTCCAGATATGACATATGATCAATGAGATAACTTCTACTAGTCTCAAGTTTTAGAACAAATACTTAAAACTAATCATGAACAGTTGCCAAAATATTTTACGAAAAAACTGTAAATGGACGTGATCTCAACAAATTCCATGAATACACACTTAGATTTTACGGCTGTAAAATGGACTGATTAATACTTAATAATTTTTGCAATTGGCTCAATGTAAAGAAGGCCAAAATCGCAAAACTAAATTTCGCAAAAATTTCTTCCGCAAATACTTTCTTCCCTTAAAGTAATAGAAACTGTATGCATGAAATTCTCTCTCACCTGAATTCTCTGGATCCTACACCTCGTATAACGTTTCTTAGGTTATGAAGTACTACGTAACGAATATGTAATTTTCGTCATGAAAAATTAAAAAAATTGTCCAATGTTGTTCAGGCGATAGAGTAGCATGGGAACTCCAGGAAATTTTGCTGGGAGCTTGCTTTAAAGGCTCTAACATTAACATTTAAACATTTAAAGATTCAGCAGTTACAGGCAGAGAAGGTAATAAGCATAATTACATGAAACGTTGTCTATCTTCAATAGATTTTCTTGCTAAAAAAGTTTGAGCCAAGAAGCTC
>JAOBRC010231355.1:0-14593 GCA_027575255.1 Scolionema suvaense | reverse complement strand
GACCAAAATGGACAATAGTGTGAAGACCCTGGCAATTTACCCCCATTCCAAAAGCAATCGTTGATATGAGAACTCTATCTGTGCCATTGGGGTCAGCAAATGATTTAGGACATGCTGCTTCACAGTTTCATTTAAACATGCATGATACTGGGCAAAAGGCTTAGTTGTATACGATTGGTATTTTCTGATCAGCATGCTTCGAAAAAACTTATCAATTCGACGGACATCAGCCATTTTCCTGCAAAATATTATTAAACGTAGCGACTTGTAGCCAAGCTGCTGTAAATCGTTTGCAACATATTTGAATGCAATTGAAGGTTCTCGAGTACTCATTTCAATTACATGTAATTTAATGTTGTCCCTTTATGGAACGGAAGTGGTGATCACGGGCTCAGCCATGCCAAGACTGTCAAGTACGAACTGCTGTGTTGCCTGAGTAGCTGTTGCAGTTAAAGCAACAACAGGAATATGCCCACGCACCAAAGGACGTATTTCTGCTAGACGGTTGTAGCAGCTACGGAACGCTGTAATCTGCTTGCCATGAGCACCCCTGCAAATAAAATGTATATAACGAGAGTAAGGATCTGCGGGAAAAAATTCAATCTGTACAACATGGCACAAAAGACCTTTTCGGTAAATGGATACAGTATAGAAATAGGAATTGAAAGATGGATGTTGATTTATATTGCACGGTAGTAGTAGGAAATGTTTTTTTTTTATTGTAAGTATTGTGCATAGCTGTAGAACTGATAAAGGTACAATAGAATGACACGTCAGTTTTCTAAATGATACCTATACAGATTGTTCTTGCTTCTAAGAACCTGCACAACCTTCCTAAACTTCACCAGAAGAAAGACATAGACTTTCAGGAATAAAATCATTCTTTGATCAGAATTTGGACTTGTCAGATGTTCGGCGAAACAGCAAACTATCAAATATGCATGATTGAGATGATAGTCCCTGGTTTGTCTACTTGATCAAAAACTTGAATGATAACAAGCATAAAAAGTGTGGTCCATAATGTCAGAATTTGTGGACGATGTGGATATGAATAGGATTTGAGGCAGTACAGAATAAGAAAAATCTGTAGATCCCAGAGAAAAGTAAGTAGCGCCTTTCCACCTAGAGTTCTTGAAAGTTAAATTCATAGGCTGAAGCCCACGTTTTTTGCTCAGTGATGCAAGCAAGACAGGCTGCAAACAGCAACAAAACAAATAAAAAAGCCTTAGTCTACCCTATGACGTAGACAGGAATAGCATGAGTCCTACCTACCCTAGAGTCAAGGTACTATCAACAAAAAGAGTGAGTCAGTGCAGAGTGCTGAGAGTAAGCAAAACATAAACAAAAACTTCCTAATTTCTACCTACCACTTCTTAACACAATGGCTTTCATCAACGGCAAAGGCAATAAGTTGTCCAGCGAATTTACGAGAGCGTAGCAAACTTCTCACAGATTTGCTTAGAGCTGTCTCAGGTGACATAAACAGTAAACGATAATGTCCCTCCTCGGCACAATTAATCTTTTCTTTCAAATCCGAACGCTCATCAGCTCTCATCACAACAGCAGGAACACTAAGTGATTTAAGATGTTCTACTTGATCCAACGTCAAACTAACAAGGGGCGAAATCACTATGACACATGACGAGCGACTTCCATACCCAGCTTGTTGCGAACCCTGATTTCTCACATCATGTAGGAATGGAAGAGCTTGAAAAACGAAGCTTTTACCACTACCTGTAGGTTGTGACACGAAAACATCATGTTTAGAAACCAGTGCTTCCATAGCCTCCAACTGATAACTTCGAAATTCGGATATTTTGAATAAAGCAGCAACATCAGACACAGTGACGCGCTCCATGGCCCCTTCTCGAAAACTGAAGCGCGATTGTCAAAAAGGCATACGCGAAACCGAGACTGTTCCTTGTTGCTATGCAACGTCCATTCTGGTATTGTTTATTTTCAAATATCCCGCTCGAGTATAGGATTTTGTGTACTTTAATTTTACGCACCGACCCCCTGAACAATTAACACGTCGATGAATTTGCAGCAAGAGAACAATAGGGAAACATCTGCTTGTCGCCTGAGAAGAATAGGCCGCAGGATGCCATTGCAAGTAGATATTTCTGGTTGCACTATGGAGTAATAGAGTTGTATTGTGCCAAAAAATACTAGTCCCTTCGTGGACTTATCGATACATGCTGCTGGGGCGCGCAACATCAGATTCTTGGTGCGCTGGAGTGTTTGCTAAGAAGGGACTTCTAGTCTAATTCCTTGGCACTATAGATTTTATGTAGCCCAGCCACCAGTCAGTCAACGTTCCTGCCCTGTTTGCTATTTTTTTCCGCGCTACAATTAACCTTACTCGCCTAGTCTTCCCAAAGACCCACTCAACCCCTGAGAACAGAGCGAGTCTCAACTCCTGAGAGCAGAGCGAGCGAGTGGGTCTTCTGAAACTCGTGAGCTATTTATAGATGCCCTATCCCAACCTTCTTAATTTTCCGCGCCTGCTTCGCATATCTGTGAAGCTGGACAGTTGATGTTTATTTTTATCTACCAATCTCCTGCGATCTTTCGAATATTCGACAGTTGTTAACCAATCAGACGCGCACTCTCGCTCCCGCTTCATTGTGAAACCAGATTAGCAGAATATTTAATGAGGGTGCGAGTTTCATAAGTCGCTTCGCTCAGCTGCTTGTATTTTTTGCGTAGATTTTAGTAAAATATTTTGGTGGAAGCGACTGGATAAGTCTATTCTCGCCTAATCTGCCCTGCAAATTGAATTACATGAGGAAGGGAGAAGAGTTTTGGGACGAGCTAGGATTTGTCGCGGAATGATGTTTTAAAAAAATTAGCTTGAAACTTGCTCTATCTTCTGATCAGTAACAGTTAACAGCTAAAATATTTCATATTCAGAAAGCTATACGTACAGATCTCGTTATTCAACAACAATAAAGCAAAGCACTAAGTCTTACCAATGAGCACTTCACTTGTGTCGCATACACTTGCTCTCGCATTCAATCAAGTTCGTCACATGTGTTTGTAATGAAGCACAGATCTGCTCGCAAGTTCCAGCAGGGGTTATCGATCAATCGGTCGACAGGTGGAACTTCGTTAGAAAAATAGCAGTTTTACTGACCAGATCGGCAATTTCGTTGACGCTGCACATTCGTTAAATAGATATAAATCGTGATTGAACTGGTTTGTAACTCGTGCCCAGCATGAGCATAGTGGTAATTGCACAAGTGAAAAGGACGTAGCTATGCATCATTAGAGCGTTTGTGGAACATATATAAGCAATGATCGAATGTAAATAAATACTGATTGAACATATATAAGTAATGATTGACCGTACATAAGTGGTGATTGAAAGGTATACATAAAGTGATTGAATATAAAACGAATACAATGATCGAACATATATGAACAATGATTGAACGTATATAAATGATTGAACATATAAAAGCAATGATTGAATTTTGTTACAAATGAACAACCATAATCGTAGTTGGCAAAAAGTAATTGGCAATGCTTGGTTCTTCTCTGATCATGATTGTAATATTCAAACTTATGAAAAGACCAATATATCTAATCGGCCATATTGCCATCAACATAGCTTCTTACGCTAAATCGTATACGTCAAAAGGAGGTACAACGCTACAGTACATCTGTCCCCGAACATAGTTTAAAATACAGGTAAACAAAACGTTTTTTTATTGTTTTTATTATCTTAAAAGGTTCATGCTTCACAATAGGGCTGTTTAATGTATACAAACAAAATACACGATATGGGCATGCGCCGGTAGACTGTTGGCAAAAGCATAACAAAGATGGCGCGCAGCACAGCAAGACAAGACGCATTCTTTTCTAAGTGCTCTGATTATGTTCTCGAAGATCTCGATAAAGTAGCACAAGATCGGTGCAAGAAGAAGCTAACTTACAAAAATGAAACAGAATGCAACTTACGTGATGGTTGGACAAGCGACCCAATGGATTGGCCCGATGTTACATTCGACGACATATACTTGTACCTAATCGAAACTCTGGGCGTCTTTGACAAGAAAGCCATGAAAGCATACGAATCACTTCAAGCATGCGAGTATTTCGTTAGCGGTCACGTAAAGCCCGTCTTCTTCCACAATATTTCCCCTTCGTCTCCGATGTGTTTCGTGAAAGCGGAAGGTATCCCATCACAGCGAATCAACGACAAACAAAGTCCATGGATATGCCTGCAAAAAGCTGATGGCAGTGTTTATTCAGCTCACTGTGACTGCAAAGCTGGGTAAGATTTTTATCGTTTTGTTTTGCAGGGGGTCTTTGTCTCTTCCGGTATGCATTTTTTCATTATTGACTGCGAGCGAAAACGCTTGTATCTCCCCCGTTGCATTCAAACACCATTTAGTAGAATGCAAAGGACAGCGATACATTTGCGGAGGCTGCGAAAGCCCGGGGCAATGTTGCGAACAAAATGCGTAGCTCATCGTGTCACTCCCTAGAAAGATTATTTATGTATTTCAGTTTCTCCGTTGAAAAAAAGAAATGATAGGAGTATTAATTATTCTCTCCTTTTTTCTTGGACGTTTCTGAATCAAATACGCTTATGTAGAAAATTTTGTGGGAACGGCATATATTTGTATGTAACTAGAGAAAGTTCTACTTACATTTTTTTTAAGAACGTTCATTTCGAGAGCAAGCCTTCATGTTTTGCCTTGGTTTTTTTAACTCTTCATTACGATTTTGATACTCTTAAATCATACGTTCTTATAAGCTTTGTTCTTATAGAAAAAAAATCGTGCACTTGATGCTCGGCTAGTAGCTATGATGTATCTTGATGTAATTTTTGTGACTCTTTTTATTTACTAGATTTCTAAACTGGTTTCTTATTAAACAAGAAGCAAGGCTAGGGCCTTTAAGATTCGCGCGTAGATACGTTGGAAAGGTTATCACTATTTTTGTTACATGTGTATATCTTTCCATGCCATAAAAACATTTACAAAAAGTTATGAGCGTCAAAAGATGTGGTAACAAATTTAACAACACTACCATTAACTAGTACATCTTCATTAGAAAAAAGCAGAAACATCAACATATACTAAGTGTACCAGAAAATTCTTCAAGTCAGGCACTAAAAAAAAATCAGAAAATAACGGAAAAATGTATTCTTAGCCAAGATCCTTTGAGCGAAAACTAATTCCCGAGAAAATTTCTTCTCTAAAGGTACCGCTGGCCCGCTGTGTGATCCCAGGTTAAAAATTCATACATAATCATATTTCGCTTTAAAACCAAGACGTGCAAGTGTTAGAATCTATAGAAGGTATCTTAAAGAAATGGTGAAGTCAAAAGTGAAAATTAGGGAGGTGATAGAATACACTAAAACATAACACTTAATTATTCAGAGATATCCAGCCCCCAAGTTGTGCATCTATCATATTGATTTTTGATGATATCATCTGGGTACCTTGGTGGGCATTGCCATTTCCTTAGTAACACAAAAGTTAGATTTCATTTCTGAAATGGATCTTAAACATATTCCCCCGCCCTTTGAAAAAATGAAAGTGAAAACTCGCTACAGAAATTCAATGTTGGATATTTTGGCAATGAAATGTAGATAACTTGAGTGGTACCCGAGTGACATCATGCATAATTAGTGGGAAGATGGTAGATATTGAACTTTAGGACTTAATATCTCCAGAAGTACAAAAGCGTTTCTGATGAAATAAAAATTAAGTGTTGATTTAGGGACCTCTTTCACCTATTGAACTTTCATTTTTGACTTCACCATTCGTGTAAGACAAAAAGTCTTTGCAATGCGACGGTAAGACTAAATTCAAAAAGCCAAAAAGTGGCTGTAAATGACATGTATTGTTCGTATGTGAACTGATATTGCAGTGTTTCTAAGTCACGCCAAAGAGGATTCCAACCACACAAAACATTCAAATAAAGTTTCTACGAGGTTACTTTCTCAAACAGCAAGATAAAATATGTTCATCGTCAAATCTATAGATGGTCGAACGGCGAACGACAGTGTGTTTCTGAAAATAGGATGTGGACGTAAAATATAACGGCAACCATTTAAGGAACCACATATCACATGCATGAACATGTCCTCGAAAAATCAGATGTATAGAAACTGAGAAGCATGCTAATAGATTGTAAAACAAAACATAACGTGGGCGATCACTGACTGGAACATGTTTACAACACAAGAAAAATGCAGCAACAGAAAAATGAGAAGGATTAGTGACGGAAAAAAAAATTCGTGTCACAGACAGAAAGATTGTATGAACATACGATTAGTAATGAGTTATGACGTCCATAAGGGATCATAAACGCAAAGTAGAAATGGACAAAGCTGCAGTAAAATCAGGACAGATCAAGTTGAAATTGGATGAATTTGGGATATTCCTACGATGTGAATTTGTTGCTTTGCTGAAGAAACACCCTGAGGAAGTGGTAGAAAACATACTATTGTAAGTAGTATGTTAGCTGGTACTGCACTTTTCCAGACAGACTGTACTACTTGGATATATAGGCTTTTTAGGAACTATAGGCGATGAAAGGGACCGTCTTCAATAAATTTCATATTAAAGTTTTTGCTAGTATGCCCATTAACGCTTCGCTATAGTTTCACTAAGACCATGAACTGCATAAATTTCTTTCGTAGCCACCTTTCAGTACGTTTCAGTTTTTCGATCATCAGATTTTACTAGGATTTTACAAGAACAGAATAAACAGGGGATCGAAAAAAAATCAGAAATTTCGCATACAAAAATTCGAACTCCTGAATGATAGTAGACACAGTCAAACCGAAGATTTGAAGCATATGCATGGGTACGATAATGTTCCAGAAGTTACATCGAAATTCTTCCTTTTGACCCAATCTATCGGAAACCGTCCCCTGAAAGTCCACGTCGATTATCAGCAAAATGTAACAAGGACTACGAAAAACTGAAACACCTTTCCAATAAAAATGCAGAAACAGAAGAATATATCAAGAATTATTGAAGAAACTGTAAGTCGAAGAACTGGCAACCAGGTTGTTCTCTAGAGTCAAACCACCGTGTGATCATCAACGAAAAGTCTGAAAATCATTTCTCTTGTACATCGATGGACATATTCGAGCTATCGTAGGTCACAGTTAAAATTGACTGTAATTCAATCAATGCTTCCTCGATCTCTTTTTTACCAGTATCAGAGTCCTAATCAGAATTCGCAAGCTCCAAAAATAGCTTCAACATAGACGGGTTCAAAACAACATGAACTGCCGTTTGTAATCTTGAGCCAAAAGGACCTTGCACAGGAGAAAAGTCTCGGCTGAGTTACATCGCTGCAGAAGGTGGCACGAGTCACATCGCCCGCATTTCCTTCCTTCTTCCTGAACAACATTACCAGGTTTGCAACCGGCACATTTAATTGTCTTGCTGTACTCAAGAAGGTCAACATATGTGCAGGAGATAGTGCGCTCAGAGAAGAACTGATTGTCTTCTAGAGCAACCAAATCTGCCATGTCAGGTATCGGCTTGGCATTGAATATCACCAGATTTGGGGGTTCCCAAATACCTAATGCCTTTTGCGTTCTTGATCCGTACATTGTTCAATTCATAACATTTCCCTTTAGGCAGTTTGTCTACATCTGCACCCCCATAACATTAATTTGACAGCAGCCGTCTTGTCACGAATGATGCCTTCTTGACGACAGAGTGAAGAACCAGAGCTGGTTCCTTTTTTCTGCTGGCGAACAATCAACTTCGGCATTGACATTTATGAGCGACTCTACAGCAACTTTGTTGAGAATGTCACTTATTGTGCATGCGATGTCTTTTACCTCCATACAATTAAAGTCCAGAGAACGCGCTGGTGAAATCTTCGAACGATTAAAGACTTTTATTTCGATTTCATTGGAATATTTATTCATATCCATTGTTATATTATCAAGGTGTAGTGGGCTACACTGTTTGCTGCACTCCACAATGGTAGCATGATGCTTTTCAGGGCTAAAGCAAACTGCCCTTTAAACTTTATCCGATGTCTGCAAATTAAAATTAAAGTATTTCGCACCTGTCCCAGCAGTGTTGACAGGAGTAACTGCATGGGCAAATCCATCGACAGTAGCAAATTTGGGGGAGTTAATCTTTGAATCTACAAATGAAGGTGAAAGAATGCGTAAAATAACACGAAGTAACATAGTTGCACGTTACAATTTTAACAGGGTTTTGCAGTGCCACTTTGTAAAATCCAGTGCGATGAAAAAAGAGAACTTTTATTCAGCAGATAATCACAAGGCTGATACATAAAGGGACATTTTCTTGTGAGTTTTACAGCTTAACTTTAACTTGACACTAAGTTGAGATTAAGTTGCTCCTGACGCTGACCTTGAAAACAGTCATGAGACCATACAGAGCATTTTGAATAAACAAGCAAGTCTCCATAAGCCCACAAGCTGCCTTAACCCTATCCCGCATGCAGTCTTTTTGACTTTTGTATGTATGGGGGGTAGATTCCGCCCCTAATATTTCCAAATCGGTCACTTATAGCTACAACCACCAAACTTGGAGTGGTAATAGACCGACATGTAATGAACAATTTGATGTCATAATAATTATGATAACTGCATTAATTATTCAGTGGCATCATCATAATTAGTAGTTGGTGCATAATTATACCAATTTTCAAAAATTTTATAATTAATTATTTTAATGAGAATTTACTTATAATATGTTGCAACAGACCCTAAATGACTCCAAAAAAGTGCCCCAAACATCTTTATATTCAGCCAATTTCCAGAATTTGTGTAGTCACGATGCCAAAAATCAGTCGCATGGAAACTGCAGGACCAAATTGTATAAAATTTGGCCAGGACACGAGTTAACTCTTATATCTAGAAGCCTGAAAAGAGCAAGTTGTGGTGTTTTGTTGTTTCTGAGATACTTTTCGAAAACTCGAGGGAGGCGGAATCAACCCCCCCCCCAATATGGAAGAGGGTTAATTGAAACTGACGCAAAATTGCCTGAATCCAAGTCTTGAAGAAGTCGCCTGACCGACATCCTGACAATAGAAAATAGGTATTCTTGAGAAATGGGTGCAAAGAGAGCCTCTGTGAAATCGGCAGGCAAAATACAGATCACAATCCCAAGTTAACTCTTTACACCCGGGGCCATTGCAATTTTCGCAACCCCAGGTGGGGGTAAGCGAGGGGTCAAGTTGACTGGGACCTTAAAATGCCTCTCTAATCTAAAATAGGACGGGTAACGAGGTATAACTCCATACTCATGTTCTTTCTCATATAAATGTGACATATATACAAAGAAAACTACGTAGCATGTCTTCGGGAGATCATCTCGAGGGCATCTACCAATCTTGGCAAGGTCACATACATGCTTTACTGACGTTAATAGGATGTGAGTTGATAAATTCATCTAACTGTTCCCTTGATGGTGAAATTTTATCGAAATCAGTCAGCAAAAGCAGGGTTTTTTTTCGAACACATGTCCAGTTTACACAAGGGCACTATGTTTGGACAAGGCAATGTACATTTCATAAGGCAACAACAATTAGTTTGAGCTGTGCTGCTTTGTGACGATGCTGGACTGCGTAAAAGGTGAAAAAGCAGAAAAATCATATATACTTGAATTTAACGAGCTAAAAAGGTTTGAAGGCAGTGTTTCGTTTTTCTCATGCATTGGAATCAGTTTTATATGCTTCGAGTGAAAGCTCGATTTCAGTTCTTTGACCAAATTAGAGGGCCGCATTATGAACTAAGTACTGAATCTGGTATCCTCATTTTTTGACACCCTACTACGAGTCCATGACAGTCACGTAATAGCTATCTTCAAATTAGTGCTGAAGTGAAGTAAGCTATGGAACATCAAAAAAGGGGGAATAAAGTAGTCATGCGTCGCAACGCAACCAAGTCTTGGGGAGGGTAGGGTAGGTTGAAATTTCATGTGAGTGTGCAGTAAGCAGCACATTAGATAAGTACACGTTGACAAAAACACAAACATGCATCACTTATAAAAGGTACATTCACATCATTTAGTTCCACACAAAAGCAGTGACAGTTCCTTCCTGATGCCAAAGGAGGATATTTGGTTTTTCATCTCCTCTACAAGAAAGGAGAACAGTTACCATCCCCACAATGAGGGAGGTTTGTATCAGTCAGTCCCGAAAGCAAGCGACAACATTTCCTTCCCCTGTAATAAGGGAGGATATTCGGCTGAACATCTCCTCTATAAGAAAAGATAGTAGATACATTCCCCACAACAAGGAATGTTTGAATCTTCAATCAGTACCAAAGAAAGGGCCAGCTAATCCTGTTCAAATATAAAGTTTACAGTTATTGGGTCATGATCAGAAAAATAGGTATGATGAGTGTGAACAGAAGCAGCGCATGTTTCTAAGAAATGTTTCTTTACATGCACATGATCCAGTAATGAGCCTGATATGTGTTTCACTCTGTCAGAGAGTAGCTTGAAATCACACAAAACATCACCAAATAAGCCTGATTGTGTTTCAGCATTTACATTAAAGTCCCCTAAAACAATGTGCCCTTTCAGGTTGAAGCGAAAGAAAGTGTTGCAAAATGTATTTGAAGTCATGTAATTTACACGACTGCTTCCTGTAAACAAGAAGAATGTGAAAATAGTGACCAGAAAATGCAGGTTTTGTCACAGATATCATGGAAGTAGTTCATGGCGAATATCAGAAAAGAAACATTCTACTCTGTATTGAAAGTACCTGGCTACAAGAACAGGATTGCTGTTTAAAATCTCACATCGTTCAAAATATGACAAAGCATCAACTTCATTCTCAGGAATGTTGTGGCCTTTCAGCTTGCATATAGTTGAGATCAATTCTGGCCATCTCGAATCAGACAAGATAATGTCATGAAAATGTTTGAAGACCTAGTTGCTTCACCATAGCCAAAACTTCAAACAAAAACTTTTGCGAAAAGGCAGGGGTGCCTTTTACTGATAGCATTTATCATTAGCAGCAAGAGAATGCAATGTTTCCTTGTAGTTAACAGACAAATCTCCAGCTGTGAGGTGACCTTGCTGAACTTTCTTCATGGCAATATTTATGCGAGAATGCAAATTGAGCTGCTGACTTACTGACTGGCAAAAGAATATGTAGTCAGAATCTGATGCAAATGTTTGATGATAATTCAATAACCTTTGATTTACATATTTCGTAAAAGTCAACGGAACATCTCTCTTGCTATTATACCCAAATTCGCCAGTAGGGAAAAGGTGAGGATGCGCAAGTTCCTGGCAAAACTGATCATCAAGAAATGAAGCAGGTTTTTATCCTTCACCAGGAGCCATTACAAAATAATCACTTTCATGTGTAGTTGGAATAGAGTTAATGATAGCTCTTTCACCACCAGAAGATCTGAATTCATCCAATGGATTCGGATTGTCCTCTTCAACCGAATCACCGTCTGCACATCACAGTGCCTACTTGATTAGAACATGTGTTGGAGGGTTCATCAGTAGACTCAGACTGGAGGGGAATTCCCTCTGACTGGGAAGGACATAACTGTGATTCAATGGCAAAAAAGTTCCCATGCATGATAGGAATGTTACGATACAAAGGATTATGCTCTCGCAGATATTGCAGTACCGATAAAACGAAGTTTGGCCTCACTGGTTCCAACACAACATGACCCTTATATGCAATTGTACGTTTCAACTTTATCACAATCAATCCATTTGATGCCATAGGATTGGGCAAAGATTCGCATACACTCATTACATTCATAGGCACATTAAAGATAGATCCCCTTATCTTGGGTTGCTATCCCTTAGGCATTATCTCTATCTTTTTGAACAAAATTTGTTGACTCACCAAAATTTTATCAAGGTGTCTTAAGCAGATTAAGTCAGGTGGCAACAGGGTAATGCCTAAATTGTTGGGTATTTGCTCTTTAAGTACCTTACTATGACATGTCTTGCAAACATATGCACCACCATCATGGCTGTAAACCAATGGCTGTATTTGCTCCATGATATGGGGATATTCCTCAGCATGGAAAATAACAACACTTCTTCTGTACATCAATCTGTGGCATACTATGCAAATGAAGCATGGTCCATTTTCGAGAAAAGTCTCTGAAGACAAAACAAATACTTCACTGTCTCCTCTGTCACCCAAACTAGTAGCAATTGATTGGAAATGATTTAGAAGTGACTTAACTGATGAAAATTATAGCAATGAAGGAAGTAAACTACTCTGGTCTTCTGTCACGTAAGGTCCGATACTGGGATACACTGGGACAGTTCGTTTTGATGGCAAAATAAGCAAGCAACAGTCTCGAAATTGCACCAGCACTCCGTCACCCTTGCTATGACTTATTCGAATGAATTGATTGAATGTCTTTGTACCCATCATAAGATTGGCCATGATCAACTTCCGAACAGTAAACTGACACCCACCTACATAAGTATCGATTGGGAAATTACTGATAATATTTATGGAGTTACTTAGAACTGAATTTTCGCTACATAGGAAAGCTAAATCTTTCTGGTCCCACAGGGTTGGTCACCTTACCTTCGACCAACAGAGAGCAATTACTGTCATGGTAAGCATATCTTTTTCTTTGTTGATCTGCCCTCGAAGACTACCTGAACTGATCCCGATGCTACAGGGAACATCTAAAGGTGTTATAGCAACGTACTGATATTGGCATAAAGTCGGCCTTTAATGTGCATAAACCTCTAAGAGGTAACTCAGAACATCGGCCATGCACAATAAATTCATCAACACTGATGTCCCATTAGAACAGGGAAATCCATGGTGGTCGCGACTGTGTGAGTCGAACAAGTAGATGCTTCCTTCATTCCAAATCAGAGCTATGGACACGCCACTGAGAATGATAATAGCTCCGTTACGCACCAGTGAAAGAGTTTTGTAATTGTGACAGGTTTGAATCACTAAATAACTCCACAGTGTGATTTTCCAGCATACATATTTGAAGATTAAGATTGCTATAAGAAATTGTCGATGGCAAATCGTCAACACACAAGTATCTCTTGATCCCTAAACTTTTATATAACGATTCTCCATTACAGAGAAATCGCATCTAGATGAGTCCTTGTCCAACTCAAAACACTTACTTGAGTAGAGTAACACAGAGCAACGGCAGCATTACATACACATTGCTTACCAGCAGAATGGCCAAAGCGCAAGCTACCCTGGTGAAAGGATCCCCCGGCATGAAATCTACGACTACTAGTAGGCCTGCTTGCCATTCGGCAGGCTTAAACGGCCTAAGGTCTTGCCTATACGAAGGTAGCAGAATTTAGCTGGTAGCAACCTATAAAATAAATCACACAAGAGCAGACCAATACGCTAAAACGTAGAACTACAGCAGTAATACTGCGAGAGCTTACCTTGCCACGCAACTTGGCAACTTGAGTACGGCGTGCTTGGCAAAAGAAAACGTCGACGATGACAGAAATATAAATGTGGTTGCAGTTAAACTGAAGACCCGAATCAGTCAAGCACCTCCAACATCAGAGTCACAGACTGCCTTTAGCTACCTTTCGCTTACGTCTCTTCCAGACATGCAGCTTCCGGTCTGGAGTTTACAGCTCACTCCACCTTAGCAACAGACAACTTAGTGCTTACTGTTCCCCTCGTGAAGTCAGAGAAAGGACTAATGCTGAAATCTTTTGTTTTTTGGCCAGAAACTGCAGAAATGTGTCTTCCTAGCAACGGATTGGGATGCAAAGATTCTCTGCGCTGCGCGCGCGAATAAAAAAACATGAGTTTCTTTCATTTAGTCTTTGAGACGTCTGCACTCATGTCGCAACTGTTTTGTTTAAGATTGAAAATGCTGTCAAACTTGGCCTAACAACAGAATCAGGCACTAGCAGAGCATGCGAATTGAACAAAACCTATCGGGAAAAGGTAATTACTGGTTATTGATACTGTCGATTAAGTTAATGGTGATTTCCTTTGTTACCGCATGTAAATAAGAAAATTTGAGAATCTTACACTTGAAGACAATATCAGGCTCACGATTTTGCTCAGCGTTGGCTTTAGCAGCATAATGTTTGATCAAACGGAAAGTAAAGAATGTATGGAGAATACTGTAAATTTAACGCAGAAAAACTTCATTTCGGTTCATGGAAAAATTAAGTGTTCTAATTTGAAGTAAGTGTTTTGATTTTCTTAACTAGTAATATCCACTTTGTAGCAATCAAGCTTCGCCACGTTTTGCTAGCCTGTTCTTTCAAGTGTCACAGAGAATTTTACTTTCATCACAAATCTTTGGTAGATTCTTGACCATAGAACATGCTCAAAGGATTATAATTTTGCCATTTTGTTAGGAACTAACCCTTAATTGGAAAGTGAATTGCTTGCAGGGCTGAGGGCGGCCTCCTGCTCTTGTTGTATCAGTGCGTGTAGTTTTATGTAATTTTAGTGTAAGGATTGGCGAGTGAGCGAGTGTGCCTTTGTGTGTCGGGGAGGTGGGGACTTCAATTTTTGAATGTTTTTTTGGGGGGAGGAGGGGGATGGGGGGCAGGGACGGGGGCTGGTATGCTTTGTTTTATTATTTTTTTTTCTTTTTATTTTGGTGGGGGGGCATGTGCAG
>JAOBRC010231244.1:0-14593 GCA_027575255.1 Scolionema suvaense | reverse complement strand
GGGAAGGGACAGCTTCTCACATGTCCAACTTCATGTTTCGGCTACAGATATCAGGACATTCACAGAGTTTCAGGGAGTAAGTGGTGCATTCTGGACTAAAAGCATACCAGATTTTGTTATCTAAGGATGCGTCTGGGGTACAGTCCCTGCGTAGGCCATGCGAGTGGAATCGCGAAGTAAGAGTTTCCAGCAAGATGCAGGAACACACTCGATGGTATCAGAAAGGTGGCTTCCTAAGTGCCATCTTTGTTCCAGCATCACGGGCAGGCCTCGATATAAATTTCTCCGGGTGCCCGACAAAATAGCGGCTCAGGCTATAGAGTTGTCATGGTCACAGGCGACCACCCAACAAATTCATTTACGTGATAACCACTTACGACTAAGTTCCAGATGTAAAAGGTCTCTGGCTTCCTAGCCTTTATAAAAGCACTCTTAAGTCCAGCAAATATCTTCCATATCAAAAGCCAGGGTCTACATAAAGCGTGGTAGTGCTTTAAGTCTTTCAGCTTTGGCAATGCCTGGTAGCTCGTGTGCCATTTACCAATGCATTTCAACTGCGTTCCTGTATGTGCTAAAATGCCGGAAGCTGTAAATTTCATGTTGACTTGGTAAGTCGCGTCTTGTCTGGTTGTCCTGGTATACATAAATGGGTTATATTTTTTTTGCTTTATCATAAATAGTTAGAATTACTCAGCTTTTTTTTTTGCAAGCAGCTCACCAGTGTAAAAACTGCAAAAATATGCGTGAACACGAGTGGAAACTTTAAGTCTGAAATATTTGCAATGGTGATGCTGGAGGTTAATTTTTTGCTGGTTGAGATAAATTATTTAGGACTAAAATGCTAATTTCAAGTTTGCTAATGAAATGCGCTAACACACGAAGAAAACCTGATAAATTTTGGATCGAAAATAGCTATCTTTGGCGTGTACTGTTGTAGGCTGCTTGCAATATGGGAGCTACGCTGCCAGTTCCATCTGTGATTAAATACATGAGCTGGAAGAACTGATGGGATGGCCCTTCCACATCTGTGACATAATATGTCTACTTTATTTGGAGAAACTTTTGCGAGGTGGATAAATTTAACTCCTTATACAAGCAACTTCAATCCTCCCTCATTCACAGAGGTCCACCTGCTTGATGCTGGCCAGAGATGTCATATCAGAAATAATATCAAATAGCAATCACAGCAGACATCTTTAGAGAGTAAACAGAGGTCATACACGAGCGGATGAGCGGCGGAAAAGGAACGAGTGAATGGGGAAAAGAACAGAATAGTTCAGAAATGGTGTTCGTAGGGGGAGATCTTACCACAGACGTCGACCAAATCACTGCTTCTCTAATTATTTTCAAACACTTGGAACATTCAACCCTCCCAACATTTTGTCGTGTGCACCTGGAAGCTGCCCGACAAATCAGCAAAACCGCTCGACATTTGTCGGGTGTCGGGCCGTTATATCGAGGCCTGCACGGGGTGCATCCCTCAGGAAAGCCCTGGAAACAGCGATACGGAAATCAGAGTGGTAAAACAGACAAGCTGTATCCTAGAATTAGTACAGCAACATTCCATCGTATTCAAAAACACCTGTGGGAATGGCCAAGACTGTCTCATCTGCACCTCTTATGGGAAGGGACCATGTGATGTTCCAGGTGTCGCATAGGAGCTAGTTTGCCTAGTTTGCAACCACAAGTATGTTGGCAAATCTTCTCACTCTGCCTACACAAGTGACAGAGAATATACACAGTCAATGAAAAGGAATGAACAGTCTTCTCCCTTGTGGAGACACATCAGGGATTGCCGTACAGGAGAGAAACAGCCTACATTTTAGATGAATGTGACAGGAGTCTTTTGTAATGATGTGATGCTGAGGCAGATCACTGAAGCGGTTAAGATCAGGAAGGTGGATGGTAGAAATCTAATGAACTCGAAGAGAGAGTATGTCCAGTTCCATCTACCTCTGGAAACTCATTTACAGGATCCTAATCCTAATACTTCTGCCTTGAAAATCTGTGGTCTTTACTCCCTGTTTTGGTGATATTCTCCCATCATGCTTTGCATTGGTTCTCTTTCCACTTTTGACTGTCTCGAAGTAAGAAGTCTTACCTAAGAACTCTCATTATGGCATTGAGAAGGTATCATGACGAAACATGTGGGCCAATTTTAATTGGAGTTTTACTTTGTGTGTTGAAGGAGTACGAAGTTAGTCCTATCTGCATACTTTGCTGTTAATTATGAGGCTTTGTCTTTCATTGGCATATATTTTAAGCAAAAAGAATACACTTTTATAGAACTCTCTCTTGACATGTTTCGGAGTTACTTCCACCATTTTCAACAGGAAACTAAGCTCAAGTAGTTGAACATACTATAATAACTACGAATGTAAAGGTGGGAAAACACTAGAGGTTACAAAGTGGCAATCACACACTATCCACAGCGAAGGAGGTAACAAATTACTGAATGTGACAAAAACAATTACTAATAATTATTTTTGCTTAAAAAATCTGACAATATTGTGCAATTGCAACCATTTGTATATATTTGATTGCTTTCTAGGATTCTTCTCCACAGAGAAATCCATTTCTTTACAAGTGTCAGCAGCAAAAGATGACTTCCGTATTGAAAACAACAACAACAACAACATTATTAAGTCTGACAGCCCTTTGCCACTTGGTGACATAAACGATGTGACTATTCTTGTATTTCAAAATGTTTTTATTCCTATCAATGCTACAATTACTGATGCAGAATTGCAGCTGACCGCATCTCCAACCAGGCCAGAAGATGAACTTCCTGTTGGCGGAGCCCATGTAACAATTCAGGTGCGATCGCAGAACTATAATGTCGGAAAATTTCAAAGTCATTTTTTACCATCTTACTTGGATGGTTACACCTACAAATTAAAGAAAATGATCTGGAGGGTAGTTTCCACGGCAGAAAATGCAATGGTTACCATTTCTAATTCTGAATTCACGTCTTTGATTCAAGAAGCTGTTAGTGATAGGAAGTACATACCTGGCTTTATACTTGTGATCTTCATCAAAAGTGTGAATAATCCGAGTGTGGCGTGGAAGTTTCAAGAGTTTTACTCATATGACCAGGATCCTGACAAAGCAGCTGTATTGAATATCAGATATACTGTGAAAAGTAAGAATTTAATTTTTCTTTGACAGTTTTGATCTGTAAATAATCATGTTTTGCATTTCCTAGTTCTTTACATGACTTTGGATTCTGAGATTCTAGGTATATAAACCGGCTGATGTGCTTTCAGTGTTTATTCTTTGACATGGCTACCTATTCACAATTTTACAACATCTTCTCATGGCGAAAAGTGAAGCATCCAGTGATTCCAGGTTTAGAGCCTCCACCTTCATGGCGTAGCTCTAACCTCTTCTCTCTGCCATCTGCAATTTGAGAAAGGCAATGTCAGTTATATAGTTATGTTGCGTCACATATCACTGGATCATAAAATTTTGCATTGAATGTATTCAACATTTGGTTTTCAATAATTTGGTAGATACATATGCATATTATCAGATTTTGGTTTCAGGAAACAGGATAAAAAATGACCAAAAATGGCTCGTAATATGAGTTCAAAGGTATATGAAGTTGGAGAGAATTACATTCAGTTCCAAATTAATGTGCTTTATGTGACTCAGTCATAAAAAAATAAGAAAAAGAATTGCTAGAAGTCTGTGAAATCTGTATGACTTCAATAAAATACAACACCTGTTTATAAACAACCAAGTTTTTTAATTTTGCCCAAAAATGTATTTGATAAACTACTAAAAATCGCCCTGAAAGTTGTTTATTAGTAGTTGTGTAAATTTATTGCATTATAGTGATGACTCAGGGTACTTCAGATCGAATCGGAACTTAGCTGCATACTCACTGGCAGCTAAATGGTTAAGGTCATAGAAGCTGGTGACGGTGACAGTGGAGATACATACTGCGTTTTAATTTTGTATTGATTGACAGTTTTTATAAAATCTTTCCATTCAGCTGGAGTTGTTGTGAATGAGTTTTTTTTATTTGAAGCTATTTTGAGAGCAATTGCTTGTTTTCAGTGTTGCCCATGAAGAAAGCTGTAATAATGAAAAATTGGTCAGCGGGTTTTCGTCAAGCGAAGTTTTAAGAGATACACTTAGTTCTTGAAAGAAAAAGGATGAGAAATGCAACTGTTCTTTTTTTCTACTTTTTACCTTGTTCGATCCACCTTTGTTTCAAGTTATTTACATTGTTCTAGCAATCATTGTTTCTTTACTTTTTTATGCAGTTCTAGCGATCTTCTTTTGATAGTTATAGGCGCTGTTTTAGCGCTTGTTATTTTTCTACTTTTTGCGCTGTTCTGTGTGTTTTTTTAGTTTTATCCTCTGTTCTAGCGATCGTTTTCTCTACTTTTTGCGCAGTTCTAGCGATGTTCTTTGATACTTTTATGCACTGTTCTAGCGATCGTATTTTATACCCTTAATGCTGTTCGATTGGTCTCTTTTGATAGTTTTTCTATGCTGTTCTACTGTTGTTCTATCCGTCTTTATTTCTAGTTATATATGACATTCTATTGATTGTTTTTGCACTGTTCAGTTGATCTATTAATTTATTGGTTTCATCAGCAACTCTAGCAATCTTTTTCTTCTAATTCTTACGCTGCTTTAGCAATCTTTAGCTCGTTGTTGCACTGCCCTGCTGTTATGGTGACCTGTTTTTTTCTCCATTTTGCGTTGTTCTGATGATCTTAGTTCATAAACTCTTAATCGATCGTTTTGGTCTAGTTTCTACTCTGTTCTAACTGCATGTACTGTTTTCCATGCACCGAGTGCAATAAGTGTGAATTTAGAATTTAATGGCAGCAGACAAATTAGTTTAAGCAATCAGCTGCAATGAACAGCAACTTAAGCTGGATGACGTCAGGCTAGAGTATGGGAGGATTAAAACTGTCGGCCCCTTTGATATGCAATTAACAGATGTGCTCCGGACAACGCACAGTCAGGTCCATTGCGACTCTGACAACAGATTCATCTCAAATGCTGCAGATTCAGTTTACATAGTGTACTTGCACTTCCTACCATTTTATCAGTTCTTGTGTCGTTTTGTAAGCACTAACCAGTCATAGTCAATACTTTTGATGGGTATCCAACCAAAGTGTGAACAAGAACCAGAATATATCATGCCTCAGCTGTGGACGCATTTCGTCGGGCCCAAGTTACAGAGCTAATGTTTACAAAATGGCTCAAGGACTCAGATTTCTTACCAGAAAGATACGTATTATTGTGAATCATGTATCAGTTTTTCAAAGGTTTTTCCTAGCACTGGGATTAGGTAAACCGGATGGTAGTTGTTGTTCTTGTCTTTTTTTGATAAATAGAAAGGACATTGGCATGTTTCCATGATGTGGGAAGCAACAGCAATTGCCCAACAATTTTTAAAGAATAGGTGCAAACGAGATGTTAGTGCATCATCAAAGGGTTTTATGATTTGCACAGAAATATTGTCCCAGCTGTGTGACTCAGTTGCATCAGGTTTATGGATAATTTAATTATTTATTTTTCTTCATTGATCTCCACATGTTAATGGTATCCTCTATGGTAGTCAGTAGGGGTGGTATAGTGCTGTTCAAACATAGCAAAATGTGAATTGTAATTCTCTCTTTTTCTGCCAAAGCAGATTATTTCATGCTTTGAACCTAAACTCCGTGGCCAAGAGCTTCATGAAATTTAAGTAATTGGATTCATTCATTTTCGACTTACTTCGATGATGTTTTCTACCGGCCATCCAAAGTGAAGGCCCATTATGAGGAGTAGATACCTCTAAGTGTGACTCAGTTATAGCTAATATCGTAATTGTATCAGCTATTGTATGCTTTTTGAACACTTGCCTTAGTGCCCTTGGTGATATTATTCAATTAACCAGCAGTGAAAAGTTAAAACCTGACCTCTGATTGAGGATGGTCCAGGGTTCATCTCCAGATAGCAGGAATCAACAAGAACAATGGTGTAACTAAATAATGCGATAATATGCAGCATGATCTACTCATGCAACAACTTATATTTTAGACTTTTGATGGAGAGGTAACTTGTTCTAGTTAAAGAACCATTGACTTTACAAATCAGTATGTAAGGATAAGACATATCCGTTTCAGCCTAAGTAGGCATTCTGCATATCTGATATGTCAAAGGAAATTCAATTGCAGTGTAGCAGTACTATAAAGGTCAGCGTAGAGACAAAATGACAAAATATAGCTGCACACAGAACATGAAAATTATGAGAAGACCTTAATATTATCTAAAGTTAACTATGACAATAAGGAAGGCTCTGAGCCCTGTTCAAGACACTGAAATGCAGAAACACAGAATTCAACCAACCAGGATAGATTTCGTAGCATTGATCAAAATCCTTTCTGTATTATTATTTAGAAAGGCTATTTTTTGGATTCACCATGGGAACATTTGAAGTTGTTACTCCATCCTATAGCAAATCAAACAGCAGGAGAATGAAATCATGTTGAGCACATTCCAACTAAAAAAGACGACCTAGTAAGAGGATTCAGGAGCCTTTTCACCTAGTGGTTAACATAACAAGTGGCTGGTTCCACCTCCCCCTATTATGCTAATATCTCGTCACTGTGGAAAAACTGTTGCAGCTATAGCTGCAATTTTTTGCTAGTGTGAACAGAATTTACTTGTGCATCTTTTGTGGCAAATTTGATCGTCGCACCTATACTAGGGGGATGGCACGTAGCCATTTTTTGACTGGGCATCATGTCATTTTTCGCCACATCCACAGATATCTGGAAGACACTAAAAGCCACGAGGACTTGGAACCACCAGGAAAGATGAAAAATTCAAGTGATGGTTGCGATCTGGTGCGGGCCCTTGAGTAGGCACTGCCTGCCTCCTGCAAGACACCAGCCAAGTCCTCAGACACTGCCCGCCCCAAACATACGCAAGGCCAAAACACATAATCACTGCAAATTGTATTGTTGTTGCCTAGCGTAACCCACTAACACAGAGCCCAGTGCGTAGGACAGCACATAAAAAAGGGTATGCCAGAGGTCAAAAGACAACCTCCCGGATGAGGCTAGTGCCATCAAAGATTCAGGACGAGAGCACAGAAAAAAACTAACGTCTGGCTCATATCATCGAAATTTCCTGTGTATCTCAATCCTTCACTATCCACCACTAGCACTCAAACCAAGGTCATGCGTCAACCTCTGGTGAGCTACAGCAATCGTCTCAAACTGTAATGTAACCCAGAAACCAAGACATAATCCAATTGACAAGAAACCCCTTATGAATCCAGATGAGTTGTAATACGCTTGTACCATTGTGAGCTAACTCATTTGACTATTAAAAGTCTAGCCATTCGTGTACAGTTAACTGTTCTTGCCTCGTTAAGTAACTGTAGACACTGTGCAGGCCTTATTGATACACTACAATCATGATAAGCATAGGGGCCACAGAGCTCAATTTAAAGTGAGGGGGGCCAGATCATAGTTCAGATGCTTTGGGTAACATTCCTTAGTAGTCATAATAGTAAAAAAATTATGCTTTGCAAAAAAGTGGGAGGGGAGGGGCATGGGCCCCCCGGCACCCCTGTGTCCGCGGCCCGTGAATATTGACCTTTTTTCTAGTTTATACCTAATTTCTCTAATATGACGTTCACAATAAGGATATCTGCAATGTAGTTCATAATAATGTACTCTTCGATGTCCTGTCTGTGTGTTCGTAATATTATAAGTTTTGAGGGAAATTTCCATGATTGTATATACTGAATTGCAAGAATATAATTTTGGAATGTTTTTTTTTTCTGCTTGGTTTACTACTATTTTACTTTTTTTCTTTGGGAGCAATTTCTTTCTTTATTCATTTGCTTTTGATGGGGAGTACTTGCACGTTTAACTGATACTGTTTGTGGTTTTTCTGTGTGAATGTGCTTTAAATGTTGTTTGTGGAGTGTATTTGTCTGGCATTCCGTCCTAGCTGTGTAGGTTTATGGAATGATTTTCGCACATTAGATAAGTTATTTATAGATAACGCACGTTATCTATGGATAACAACCGTTATCTATAGATAAAGCTCGCAAAGAAACGTGTTATCGATGGATAACACGGTTCATTATGGACACTAAATAACTTATCTATAGTTTTCTTGAGTTATTTATAATTTCTTGACGAAACAGAAAAAACTAAAGACAACATTGAGTTATCATTAGATAATTCTCCCACATGTCCATTTATGGAATCCTCATGCATGTTCTTTGCATTTACGGTGATTCGACGAAACATAGCAAGAAGTTTCAGAGAAACTTGAGTTGGCTGGATGCAAGTTATCAGATTCAGTTTCTAGCAGGACGAATAATACGGTCACTGAAGTTGATGACAGAAGGTCAGTCTTCGGCAGCGATGTGGAAAGGCAAAAGAAAAACGTTTAAGGTATATATAAACAAACCAAACAAATTATAAACCTCTGTCATTTTTCAGGCTACCCAGCTTAATCCATTATCTCCTCATTGCAAAGAGAAAATTGGTTCCCAAAGCACGTGGAATGGGTGTATCGCCACAAAACTACAGATAACTCTACTTTCGGCAAGTTATCTCTAGTTTTCTCTCTGTTTCGTCATGAAACTATAAATAACTCAAGAAAACTATAGATAAATTATTTAGTGTTGATAAAGAACAGTGTTATCTATAAATAACGCTTGTTATCTATGGATAACGTTTGTTATCCACAGATAACTCAATTAATGTGCAAAAGTCATTCCATATAGGTTCTGTCTTCCGGGTAGGGCTGACTGTTGGACAGGTAAAACATATTTAAAGCCACTACCAAAGTCTCAAGTACTGGTGTCAGGGTGCATGTCTGCAGTTCAGTATGCTTTTGAATGTCGGATGTTGTATAGAACTCCTGCCTATTATAGGATTGTCCAATGTTGCTGTTTTCCATTGATTGGTTTCATCTGTGTCGGTCATCATAGGGTGAGTGTGCCTGCCACCATTGACCATTTACCCTGCGCATCACTGCTCGTGTTGTTAGTTGTGTTGTTTGCTCATCCAATCCTCAATCGTCTCTCTTCTTCTGTACCATGGCTTAAGTCATGCTAATGAATCGCTCTCGTTTTATTGTTCTGCAGGTCATCAAGAACTAACTATCAGAAGAGATTGGCTTGCAGATGAGAAAGATGTGGCACGCAAAACATACAGTGATTCTAATTGCCAGCATACTGACTTGTGTTTTCCGGTGTGGTATGCCGACGAGGCCCTATCATCGGAGCTGCTTTTTAATTTTGGGACAACTGTGTTAAGCCCTACTACTAGAATTAGCGATGCTTGGTTCCAGTTTTCTATTAAAGCACCAGGGGTATCAAAATTTATCAAGTCAGAGCTTTGGATCAGCTACCGTAAGAATCTTGCAGGCGATTACACAGACTGTGACTTTGGAAAGTTCCTAGGTGTAGAGAGATTCCATCATAACTTGACATGGGTCATAAGTGACTGGAAGGAATTTAGTACGATCAACACTCCTAACATTGCAACGTTGATGCAAGCCAGATTGTATGCTGATCCAAACGTGCAAAGTATGAATCTGATCTTAAGTTACCCTGAAGATTTACGATACAGAAGTGAATACCATAGGTTGTGCACATCATATAATAGTGCCAATGCAGTCAAGCCACGTTCTACTCTTATTTGTGAGGAGACCAAGCCTGGTAACTGCAGTTCTCTTGGTTGACTATTTTGCATTAATTTGTGATGCTTTTGCCATCCTCTATTGTTTTACTTTCGAACAAGGAAGTTCAAACAACCTGTTGTTACTAGCTGAGATTTTATGAATGCCTGTATATAAAAATATTTTGGGCAACAGTCTTTCTGGTAAGTACTGTTTTCTACCCTGAGATGCCGGCAGCTTGTGCATTTTGTGCTTGTGTTGAAGCTCATTATTTTGCATGTTGAAAATTTTTAAATGAATGATGTTGTGAGAGGACACTATGTGTGTGTAGTATTTGTAAGTGTACTTAGTCCTGAACTAGCAGATCTACATTTAAGATTGCTGATCGCGGACTTTGAGCAAGACATGTATATAGTGAACAGGAGTAGTTGTAAATAGCAGAGTTTGAAGAGTGCTCACAGAGCGAAGGCACATTGATATAGTTGTCCGAAACGAAGTATTTTTTTATGATTCTCTATTGATGAATAGGAAGTATAAATGCAGAACTCTAGACATTGAACTTTGATAGTAGAACATCAGTAATATTTTACATTTGGAGCCCCCGTTACATGTTCTACTCGACTCCTTGGTTCATAGCAGCTGCGTTTCGAATTCTGGACCGTGTGCACTGCGTCCTGGCGGATTCGTGTTGCAAGTTGTTCTGTGCTTCTGCTGTAGATCCTGTTGTCTACTGGACGGGCTGAAACCTTGGCAGCAGTGATTTGTTTGTCAGGATTAGGGTGATTGGTTACGAGCGCCGTTAGCAGATTCTCTCTTTGCTCACTGAACTCAGACATTTCTGCTACCTCTCGGTGTTTCACGCCAATACCTAGCTCAGCTGCTCTCTCTGCCATTGCTTGTGTCTGTCAGTGTGTCCAACCAGAACAGACGCTCTCCGCCGGTTGTAACACTAAAATAACAAAGAACCCGTTTCGAGAAAATTTCTGCCGCGGCAGAGATTCGAACTCGGGATATTGGCGTGCTAAACACTGAGCCATGGCCTCAAGCTTCACTGCGCCTGGGGTAGACTTAAAAATGTTGCAGGATGAAGTGGAATACCTTCTGCAGAAATGTTCTGGTAATGTCCTCAAATTGATTGCTACCCACCTTACAATTGGCTTCACTGATGACATCTGCTGCCAAGCCATAAAGCGCCTCATTAAGGACCGTCTCAATGCTATGGAAGAGGAATATTTGAAACTAGCTACCTTCACTGCAACTATCCCCATGTTCCTAGATGACTTTAAGTTGAAACTGAAAACAGTGTTTGTCATGACATCTCCCAAAGTAGGACTACCAGCTGGTGAACCAAGCACTGGTCCTTCCTCTTCAATTACTGTTGCAACAAAATCTACCAGTTATATATCTCCGTCTGCAAGTTTAAGTGAGAAGAAATCCCCCAGTGATGTGCCACCTTCTGCCAGTTTGGCTGAGAAGAAGTCTGCCAGTGAGTTACCACCTACTGACTGTACTGCTGCATTAATGAAGATGGTGAGATTGAATTGCCCTGGTACGAGCACATTTTGGAAGGAATTTCGCATCACTGGTATTGTAGATGATAATAAGAAAACCAATTATATCAGAAAGGTTTTGCTGATTTCGAGATAGTTAGTGGTATACGGAAGGCCATACCTGCTGGAAACTGTAAACCTATTAAGACTCCTCTGCCGATAAATCCTTGCTACAAACTCTCACCCTCATTTGCAGTGCATTTAAAGAAAAATCTACGACTGACTTGTTTTGAGCCCTAGACAAGCTCTGTCAGAAGGATAGTGAAGATGGGCTTGCTTCTCTGTTCCGTGCTCTCAGTTTGCGACAGCGCATCCTCAAGGCTTCTGAGGTGGAAGGTCAAGTGTTCTTCAATACGGCACACGTATCGGCTGTGTTTATGCACTCTGTCCGGACAGGCCTGTTCCATGAACATTATACGTAGCCATATGGCCCTCTTCCTAAACGCAGAAGCTGATCCACCTGATGCACTCCTAATGGCTGAGATCAACAAAGCCCAAGACGAACGAAACGAAAGGATTGGGAAATGCGGAGAAAGCCGAGATTATCGGAGAACAACTGTAAATGTACTACCGAATCTCCTACTGACCAGACCCTTAAGGCTTTGAATGCGGAGCTGCAATCAATGTCATGATATCAAGCAAGATGTCCTGCGTACAAAGTCAGAGCCTTAGAGAGTATCGTTCAGGCAAAGTCCTGTGAATTAATGAACAAGCTGGAAATGATCTGGATGTGACTCATGCATGAGACAAGGGTTGAACGATTGCCGTCATTGCTGAAAGTGTGGGGGAGATAACCACCTCTCGTGACATTGTCAGCAATCGTTAAAAGGGAAGAGGCTAGAAGAGAAGGGAGGCAACCTGTTGTCTCGATAAAACCAGTCAAGTGTCCTACAATAAGGCACACGTGTTGGACCCAATATGGCCATCAGCTGCCTTAACCCAATATGGCCATCAGCCGCCTTACTTAATCCTGTGAACTAGAGCATCCTGGTATGTGTTTCCATTTTCATACAGCAGCATATTGCGACAGTAAGTGCCAACGCAATGATTGGAAGAATCATAAGGTTTAATGTGCTGCAGTTCATCTGTTAGAAGACAGAGCAAATAAGAAGATCATAGAAAGTTGTCTGTTTGGAGAAGACACAAGTTAATCTCATTAGTAGGTAGACGTTGCAGCTTGAAATGCTATATTGCTAAGAAGGAATGTGAAGTACTGTGGGACACCGGTACTATGGTAAGCATAGTAAATAAATCATGGCTTGAAGAAAATTTGAAGAAGGCTGAAGTTAAAGACATCATTGACCTTCTTGGTGAGAAGCTCTCTCCGGAGAATGCCAGTGGGAGCAAACTTCCGTACCTTGGATGCGTGACTTTAGATTTCCAGATTAGCAACAGCTCAGTTCTACAAGTACCGCTTTTAGTAACAGATGAGAAAATTGTTCAGTCTATTATTGGATATAATGTTATCTCTGCCATCATGGAGGAGGGTACTATCTTGCTCAAGGCGGAACCATCCTATGCAAAATGTTCCCTGGACTGCAGGCAGCCCAGGTTGACTCTCTGCAAGCATACTTCAGCTAGAATAATGATGATTCAATACTGACTAATGTGAAAACATTAAGACATGGGTTCCTTGATTGGTCCGGTGCAACTGGCCGACTACCATGCCAGGTCAAAGTGGTGGGAAGAAAAAGATTTATGCCATCTCTATTTCAGATCCTGCAAAATCTCCCGTTTCATGGATGCCTGATTTTCCCTGAGCAGCTTATGCAGGTAAACAGGGGAAATCGACGACGGATCTGGATATCTGCTCGCAACATCAGTTCCACTGACATCAAAATTCATCGAAGGACTATGTTGGGTGTATTGGAACGGATGCTGTCTGCAATACCATTTCCAGTATGAATCAGTCAGCAAGATCCTGAGCACTCGGGTGACTCATTTTTATGTGAAGAAACGAATGACAGTATCATTGCCCAAGAACACTCAGGTACTGTGCAAGTATCAATGATCACAACCAACCAAAATCAAGATCCAGTGATTAAACCCAATGAAGATAAAGAGCAGGCGGATTCTTCTGAATTATACAGAATAAGGTTGCAACAAACTGACTTGAGTTCTCTTTCTGACAGCCAAAAGGCAGTAGCCGAAAGTATGTTATGGGACGAACTGCATGTGTTTGCAATGCATGAAGCTGACGTAGACAAAATCCAAGCACAGAAGACATACAATAGTTTAACTTGCCCTCTGTACCAAGGCGTTAAGCATCATCGTGGCTGGATATTGCATTGCAGATCCGCTTGGTCGTCCCCCGTGGTAATTGTACGGAAAAAAAGATGTCAGTATGCGTGCTTGCTGTGACTTTCGGCGTTTAAACGAGAAGACTGTTCCAGATAGACATCCTTTGCCAAGAATGCACACAGCCCTTGAGAACATCTTGATGCAACGTGTGAAGAAGAAACTATTTCTGATTCACAGGAAAACAGCCTCAACCCTTCTGATCCCCTTCACCTTGCAGACTTCACAGACGACCTTTATTACCTTCCAGAGAGTACTGTGATGATCTGAGCCCTGCAGATGCTGTTGACTTCCATGTGGAAGTAAAAAGTGAAGTGCACAAGTTTGATAGACCAGAGGATTTGAAAGGACATGTCATATATGATGAATCAGTGAAAGTTGACGATTGGTGTAAGATAAGAGACAGAAAAGAGGAAGTGAAAACAATGGAGTTAGATATGGAATAGCCAGATGTAGAAGCTGAAGCAGATAAGATTGGCGATGGTGGGGGAGCAGCTGATGAAGATCTGTGCTCTTTTGAAGACAATGTAGACAAAGTCAAGCATAGAGAAAGTCGTCATCCAAGAAGACTAGGCTATGGAGACTCTGGGAAGTTTGCATCAATTTAATCCAATTTGTCCCAGTAGTTTAGTGGGTGTAGTTTGTGACTCGGCTCTGAGTGTGGTTTGGTGTAACAAGAACGTGCTTGGAGGACGTGGTGCGGTGCAACTGTAGCTATGGGAAAGTTACAGTTCTCCAAGAAATGCCACATACTTCAGTAGATAAAGACATTCCGGCAGGTATGACAGGGCCGGATCTAGACTTTGATGCCAAGGGTTTCTGTCCAAGGAAAATTGCACCTTTGCAGAAAACAAGCCAGCTTTGCTGGCTCCTCATGCAGCTGGGGGTCAAGGGGGGTGCTGTAAGCTATGGCTATTTCAGCGATTGTACGTCTAAAACCGGCCTAAAATTAACAGAAAAACAATGTTGCAGCATTAAGATTGAGCAGTCCAAGAATCACAAAATGCCTGCCAAATATATCTTGGAACCATCGCCTCTTTCCACGCATAGGGGACGCCTGTGAGGAATGAAAACTCTGGTCCCAA
>JAOBRC010231133.1:0-14595 GCA_027575255.1 Scolionema suvaense | reverse complement strand
CTGACAAAAGGTCCATTGTTCGTGAACCGACGGTCCTTTTGGCACGAAATTTGGTCAGAACATGCACAACTAAATATTTGGTTCAGTGAAAAATTCAGGCAGGCCTACAGGGGGGTAGTTTTTACCCCCCCCCCCAGGTGGAATAGGGTTAAAAAAAGTATGTACGCTCTGGAAGGGGGAGGGGGTAACCTCGAAAACGAACAAAAACGAACATGGGTAGGGGAGGTGTCCATCCAAAAGCAAACGTAAGCTTCTAAGAAAATATTTGTCATCAACACAGCACTACTCCACCATGATCGGCAGTCGTAATTGCTATGCTGTCAAATTTTCTTTCCCAAATCGATTGGCATTTGTGGAGGACTAGCGGACAGAAAGTTATATCGTTAACGGGGAAGGACTGACGTCCGAACATTTAAGTGCTTTTTTGGTTTCAATGTCTTGCAGTTAAAGTGGGCACCCGTGTGTGTGCGCAGCGATTGTATGTGTGTCCGGGCATGAATGCTTTTTCTGTGAGCTCATTGGAAAGGGGGTTCTCTAAAACAGACGTACAACGAATAAAAGGGGGGGTGGTTCTGGACAAAGTGAACAAAAGCGAACTTGGGGGGAGGGGGAGTCAAAAATTGATGAGTTTTGTGCGTGCGTACTTTTTGGATGACCGCAATACTAGGTGACGTGAAAAGAATGATAAACAAGCATTTTCTTGGCTTGGATTGATTGATTAAATACGATGCCCTAATTTTCTCCGTAAATCTCCTGGTGTTTGTGTGGTCATTATTTACTACCATTTGAAATCATTTATTAGCCTCATGTGTTATCTACATACTTCTTTTTATTTTTTGTTATTTTGTTTTGTTTTTTATTTCAAAAAAAGAAACTTAATAGCTGCCAGAAGAAATGATTCTTGCTTGTCATGAGCTCTTTGGTCACGTAAAGTGATGGCCTCAAAGTCTTCTATCTTGAAGGAATAGATCATCTTATCTACTTGCTATGTGCATGGTTGTTAATTCAGCCATTTTGAATCTTAAGCTCCAAGGTTGGGTTTTGTATGAGGTGAAGAAATTAATTTCTTTCCAGGAAATGCTTTTAGAATATTTTGATCTGCCGACTGCCTGGCTCTCCTGTCTTCTTTGTGACAATTGCTGCAATGCAACAGTAACAGGGGTGGAAGCATATAAAACCTTACCTGATTGGTGTCTGGGGTTTTCTGCAGGCTTCTCCCAGAGACGTGCGCGATTGCGCACGTGCACGCTGGCACGCAGGCAAAATGATTTTACCAGCACTGTTTCTCTATAGCCATCACGTGGGCAGAGGGCAATATTCAGAAAAAAAGGTGCGGGCAGATTTCTATCCTTTAGAGTGAAGTCTACAGCTACCGTGCATTTACTTTTGTGTTTATATACTTATACTATGGCCTGTTGATCACACAACAAGAGCTGCCACCATTATCAGTTAGTTTCCAGTTGCTATTACACTAATTATCTATGCATGTGGACCTAGATTATCAGATAGGCGGGCCACTGTAATGAACATCATTAGTGCGAAATCGGCTGTCCTTTTCTTGCAACTGATACGTGATCAATCTTTGTTTGAATGTCTCGCAAGATAGATTCATGCAGCCACACCAGAGTAGCGCATGTTTTTCTCAGTCAGGGATGAGTGCTGCAAGAAAGCATATTCCTTGAGGAAAGCAAGTGAAGCTCGCGACTTTTGAAGCTTGGAGTCTATCAGCAATTGACTGTTAGACTTTCTTGCGAGGTGACGTTTTGTACGTGTCTGAGGTGTGGTGTAAAGTGTGTGCTTCACAAAAAGATCGCCTATACAAGCATCACTCGGTTAAAGGAGCAACATGGGAAGCAGCAGATAGTTTCATCATTTTAACGAACTTCATAACGAAACATTCGGTATGCATAGGTATCTCTGCTGAGATATGGTCTTGCCTCAACAGAATCGGAGTTCATGTTTCGTAAAGCAAGGGAACGTGCAAACAAAACCATGAAATGCACCGATCTGTGCCTGATAGCTTAGCCATTTTATCAATGCCACATACACACGTATTCTGTATTCAAGAATAATCACTTATTACTCGCATGAGTTATCCCTAATCTGTATTGTACATTGCGAAGAATACCTCGCCGATTCGGTCAGAACTTATTGTCATGCGTTCTACTGCACATGACCATTAGTGATTCCTGCTGTAATGCAAACATGCTAGAAGTTGATAAATGAAACGTGTTTGGTCGGGTGTATGAGAAAGTGTTTATTAAAACACAAACTGTGGTAGCAAGCTTGACCATGGTCATAGCACGGTTCGGCAAGTTTGCGAAAGGTCTCGTAGGACATAAAGCGTCCCCCTTGCCACAAGTGAAAATCTATTGTGCGGGCTGGGTCGAGAATGAATCTAACACGTGCACTATTACCTGCGCAGGCAGGGTCATATTCCGGGAGAAGTAGGCTCCATATCTCTGTAATATTTTGTTTGTGCTCAAAAGTGGATTGCACTATAATATGTTGTGTTTTTTCTTGATGTGATAGACAGTTGAATTTGAAGCAGGTTATTAGGTAGTGTACTACAGCAGCTGGTATTGGTCAATGATTTCCATGGTTTGCGTTTGGGTTAGAGGAATATTTCTGGACTCAAGTTTCATGGTTTAGTTATATTATTGGTGGTGTTTGGAAGTTAAATGATTGCAAGGTTACATTAAAAGATTCCATCCTTCCACAGGAATGTCTGGGACATAGCACAATGATGTGAGTATGTGTTTTGATGGCTGTGGCATATTTATATAAATGTGCAACCCGCAGTCTTATACCTACATACTTTTAGCCTTTGTAATAATGCACCATTGCTGCTCTTAGTTTCCCAAAAGCCTATTTGTCTGTGCTTGACTTCTTCTCATGCACACAGTTATGGAAAAGTCTCCTTTATTGGAAAACCTGGCATTTCGGAAAATAATCAGTATCATGTCTAGGTTTCTACTTCCATTCAAAAGGATACCATTATGATATAGAATGGCCCAGTGTGACACCAAAATCGATATTCTTTCAGTAAATTAGCTTGATTATATGGTATAGTCAAGTGCACTAACCATTATGCACAAGTTGCTAAAATCACCTTTACGTAAGTGCAGTTTGACTCCCTGCATTGAACAGGAGGTCAATCAACACACGCTCCTCTCTTAGCTACTGTTATATGTTTTTTATACCACCGTGCTCCTTTTATATACTGCAAAATTGAACAGAATACGGTGCGTAATGGTTAGAGCTGGAAAAGTCTACAACACCCATGGTCTTACCATTACGCACCTCAATACTTTGACAATAACTGGGAGTGGATGCTAAATGACCCCACATGTTTTGGCCAAAATCAAAGTTTATTTATTCTCTCCCCCTGCTTGGAATTTCATTGCTATGGATGTGGTGAGCTGCTGGATGTAGCAGCTTGCCAAAGTTGACCCATGAAATTAGTGATATGACATTTCACTGGAAAATAGGTTTTTTATTTAAGGTGGACATTTACACACCAGTTTAAAACATGTTCTCTTCGCACTAGATCAGCCAATCATACTATGTTATATCATTATAAAGTCATTTTGAAAAGTAACTTGGTGAATTCAGCAGATTAGTAGTGGAGGTATGTAATCGATAGGACATCTCGACCAAATCAGCGTCCTAACATTACGCAGGCAAAGTCTCCAAGAATAGTTTGTTGGGCCATCCCAAAAAAGATTTGTATTTCCGGCAATCCGTCCGGTTGAGTTTTTTTATTTGCTCACTCAGCCAGAGGTAATCATGAGCACACTTGTGTTGTAATTCCAGGAATCGGAACAGCTTTGAGATCAGCGTATGCATGTTAAATTGTTTACGTTAGGATTAATTTCTTCATCGACAACGTTACCAGCAGCCTAGGCAATGCACCTGTTCAAATTGAAATGTTGGTGTTACAGTCATAACGTCACGGATGCCAGGTACAAGCATTGCCACTGCAAATCAATTTTCTCGTCCTTTCTTTCCGAAAAGTACGCCCATGTATTGGTCTTTTGTTATGGATAATATACTAAGAATAGTTTGACGGTTAATGTACATATTTAATTTGCGGCTTATAGTCGCAAAGCATTTCCAAAATCTGGGTAGTGGTTATGGTAGCCATTAACACACTTGGGTATATGCAGCATTTTCACTCTTTACTGGTCCACTTTCATGCCTCTAAAAGTCATTCAATAAATTTTCTATGTGGTTGGTGTAACCTTGTAAGTTTAAGTCGATTGGTATGTGTTTTTGAACCACTTTTGTCATATTGTGGTCCATGATTCTAGTTAGGACAAATGTTCTGTTGAATTTTTCATGATTCCTTAAAAATATTTTATGATGTTTTTGACTTAGGTTTGGTATCATGCGTCATCATGAGTGCAAAACAAAGCTCTGGATTTAACCTCAGCGAATGTGTGTTTTGAAATAGCGAATATATGGCAGTGTTGATAATTGCGTAGTTACAGTACTGTAGCATAGGTTTTTGGATTCTAATGAAAAGTTATACATGAATCCTTCAAGAATGATATATTTTAGGATTTGATGCTTAGGCACAAATGTCAGTTGTTTTATTTCAGTAAAGTTGCAAGTTTGAATGTATTTTGCTTGTTTTGCAGGTCGACTAGAGATCTTTGGAATATTATAAGTGGCAGGACTGCACTTTTGGACAAGGTATCAATTCAGCTGACCCCATTTTATTTAGTAACCTGGAGCTATGTTAGTCATTCATTGGAGTTCTGTCTGTTACATTCTGGCTATTTTGCTTTCTATATGTTCTGTCTTTTCTTCTTTAGCTTCTTTGCCTTAAGAAGATTTGAGTTCTTGTGGTACACTCAGGTTTTGGGGTAGTGAGGTGCCATGCGAACACCGCCTCCCATCATTCTCCAATTAGGTTGTGCTTCTCCCACCAGTTGAACTGCCCAAAGTCGTGTAACTTATGGTTTTTACTGGATAGCCACCCAGTTAGTGTAAATGTAGATGTGTTAATGTGCACAGAAAGTCACCAGAAAGCCTGAAGAGCTGCTGCATAGAACAGTCAAACTAGTTGCAGGATCTTGTGGGTTCATCTTTGACAAAATGTGGAAGTGGATATAGCGTCAGACAGAAAAGGACAATATTAGGTGAATAAATGATGAAGTTGTATGTACTGTAAACATTTCTGCTGGGATGCAGCCTTCGTGTGGGGTCTTTGCATCAGAGCTGACTCTGTTTTCCCACTCGTTTTCCAAGTTCTGTTGTTAACTATTTATGCACATGATGCGTGAGCAGAAGCCTTTGTATGATTTAGTAGAGGAGTAGCAAATAGAAAGCAGCTATGTGTGAAGAATGTTCTGAATCAGTTCTCGAAATATGCGTGTACATATAGTCATTGTAGTATGGCTTTTGATATGTTTTTAAGTTTATCAAAAAGGGGCATATTTTTCAAACCAAATTTGATAGTGCAGCTTTTCGCCACCATGATTATACAATGCTCAAGCTTTTCATTTCCAAGACTGGAATCTGCAAGACCCATTCCAAATCCACGCATGAAGAAAAATTCTAACCAAAAAACAGGTTGCCCTAGGCTGTTAAACATGACCATTATATGCTAATATATCAAATCCAAACTTTCGTTATATCTGTGTAATAAAGATTTCAAAACTCATCAACGATTATTCCTAAAAAATTATTAAAAAAGGCCCAAAACAACGCACAGAACTCTTTCCATGATCCTTGCTGTGTAATGACATGCCATATCACTTCGGCTTCCATGTGACAATTAACATTCAACAATGGCCATTTGTAGGGTTTTTTCAAATTATTTCAAAAGCTGTTCATTTGTTATTTTGTATGCTTATTGGTGTGATTTTATCGGCAGTATGTATCTAATAGCGTCAAAGGTCATAGAACACATCTGGAAAAATATAGGCTTAGGTGTGGCCATTCTAGCATCCAAAAATGGCTAAAAGTTGCAATTTTTAAGATTTTGATACTTGGTTTATTTTTTGTCAGCTTCGGCGTAAATCTTTGGAGCAATGTTAAATAAAATTATAAGCCATGCGTCATATCTGCGGAAGCTCTTGTTTGCCTTGCAGATGACAATTTTCCTCTAAAATTGGCTATTTGCTGGGTTCTTTTGAAATAGTCTAAGATGACCTGATCAGTTTTGTGTAGTTTTTGGTGTGAGTCTTATGGGCAACATTTGTAATACTGAGACATGCTTCATATCTGGGAAGGATTATACTGGGCTTGCTGGTAGCAATTTGCATCGAAATCATGGCTAGTTTCTGCTTTATTCCAGCATATTTAATGAACATTTAATCAGTCATATACAACTGTTGATGTAAATCATAGGGGCAATGTTAAGTATGTTTTCTCATCTGAGTAAAATCTTGTTTGTCTTGTGAGTGGCAATTTACGTCTAAAAATTTGCTACTTTCAGCATTCTTTTGGAGTATTTTATGATTGCCCCATGGGCTCTGTCTACTCTGTGTCATATATCTGATGGCAACATTGCCAAATGCCATGGAAGAGGATCACTATGGAAATTCAATAGATATATTCTGGCTTCATTCAACGTCAGTTTTGTTTCATTTCAAAACTCATTTCAATACTGAGAGAACATTGATAGGAAAGTGCTAGGATAAATCACTGAGAAGACTAGAGTTATACGCCAGTGTCGCAATTTTCGTTTAAAAACCTTTGCTTAGTGTAACAGCATAGAATGTTTCGTTTTTCTGTCTAACGCTAAAGTCCTCAATTAAGTTTGCAGGAGACCACTAATTCTGGGACTTTTTTAGTTCTGTTTTAGCAACACAGATAAGTGGTTGATCTGCGGCACTGAACTCTTTCCATATACGAGATCGTTGAACAAGAGCTTGCATCTCAGCGCTTTGCTATTTCATATATTTTGAACCCGAAAAAGATATCTATCTTTGCTGGAGATATGTAAAGTAAGATTTTGGACTTCTGATGTAGTGGAAAAGTCCTACCTGCTGAGGTCTATCACCGGCATATTTTCCCAGACCAGTACTTAATTGGTTTTTCTGGGCTTGGGCGTGAAGGTCGAAATCGTAGCCAAGTCATGAAGCTGATTTTTTAGAAAAATAGGTGTATGAAAGGCCACTTCTCAAATTTTTCTAATGTGTCCAAATCTGCTCATTACAAATATTTGCTGTTAAACTGGAGAGCAACTTTAGTGATCATGGGGACTGTGTGCTATATCTGAGAAAACTCCTATTTAGCTTAGGAATAATCTTGTATGTCAGATGTAGCCTATTTTAGGTTTTTCATAGAATAGGCCAGGGGAAAAAAAGACTTCGTTTCCTATCCAGCGTCTGGGTGAAAGATTTTTTTTTGGCACTCGACCAGAACCTTTTCATGTTTGACAACCCAAACCAGTGGAGAGCGTTTCTGTGACTTTTCCATTGATTTTTTGCACAAATCATACTAGCCTGCATTTTTCTGCCGCATAGAATGTTTCATCGCAATGGACATGGGTCACATTCACCAAATTCTGCGAATTTGTCCATCAAAACTTGGGATACACACGAGAAAACCGTGAATGTTCTTTGTGTGGGGCAGTTGACGTGATGGAAAAAGGTGCCGCCTGTTCTGTTGGCAGAAGATCGAAGAGTGTAAATAAAAATGAGATGACTTGTGTTCTAATACATTACATGTGCATACATGAAGGCACAACTAACTTAATCCTCTACACCACATGTGATTAATAATTCAATGGAATAGGAATTGTGAATGGCTACGGCACGTGCTATGGTAGATCAGAGCACAAATGCCTAGCTTCTGAGAGGGTCATTCTTGCCCCTGGTCTGGGGCTACAAAATTGAAACATCCCACAGTTCGCTACACCAAAGATTCATCTAACGAGCATTACAGAGAGACAGCTAAGATGATAATATTTGACCCGCTGGATAGGAATAGCATGTAAGATAATGTGAAAAATATAACCGCTTCTAAAAATATAAAAATGTAACATGGGTCATACCTAAGAAAACTCTTGTTGGTTGGTTAAAATTGATCATTTTTAGAAATGAGGTGAGGGTTCTCTGAATGAGGAAAGAAAATATCCATTTGAAGCTCAAAATGGTCCTCAGTAAGATGGCTGCTTATAAAACCCTACTGATGAAGTGAAAATTTCTTGTTTTCCGGTTTTGGTGAACTTTTGTCTTGATTTTCATATTGATGACTCATCTTGATTGAATAATACAAAGTTTTGATATAGTGTTCTTTTAGTTATGTGTATTCTCGTGCTACTTTGCTAACAGCAACATAGTTTGCTATGTGTTCTTAAGTTTGTGTTTTGCCTGAGCAGAGAGTTCAGAGGACATGGCTGGAGCTCGCTGCTGAATAGGCTTACTCAATTAGCTACAATAGATCTCAGACATAGATTTAGTGCTATCGATGGTTGCACATTCTCACAGGTTGAAGGGTCTCTCACATTTCTATGTAGACTAACATCATCCCAAAAAGGAAAGCTGCATTAATTGAAGCTGTTCTTCATGATATGGATACTCACCTCCTCTTGTAATTTTCCGTATTGCCGCCATTTGTTTGGTGCTATCTACCCATCAGCAAACCTGAATCCCTGATAGGAAAGCTTACAGAATTGTTGGTAACCATTGCACTTGTCATATGTAAAAATGTTTTAAAATATTGTTGGATAGTATTTCTATATTCTCCATAGGATGTTGTTGGTGAGGAATTGGAATCATGGAAGTCTGTTTTGTATGATGGCCTAGACTATTACAAAACTCCTAGGTGAGAGCGATGTTGTTGGTTGATATAGTTTCTGAAAGTTACCTTTGATATGAAGTTTCGTATATTTTTTTATTTATGCAGAGCGTGTGGTTGAAGAGGTGTGATGTAGTACTTTTTAATACGCCAGACTAACTGCTATTGTTATAATTGAACATTGTTGGTTTGTATGCTATCAGAAAACAATCAGCAATGTAATTTTGCAGTTAAGTAGAACTCTAGGAAGGTCTCTTGACTTATTTATGTGTGTGCGACATTTAGTTAAGTAATGGAATTTTAAGGAAATAGGAAAAAAAGAACTAGTGTGTACCAAAAATTTGTGATGATGTAATTTGGGGAAAATATGTCTTTCTGTTTCAATACCTTGTCAGTGTACTTCTGTCAATGACACTGCTGCTGCCACATGTAGATGATTCAGTTCACTTGTGGCCCACCCTCGATCCACATAATTATTGTGATAACCTACCTTTTTAGCACTGCAGATTATCCTGCAAAGGTAAAGTACCACGCTGCTATTCTGATCCAAGGTGTTGAAAGAAACTTGTCTTAGAAAGGTGCTCTAGATCTGGCTCTAGATTTAAAATTTGGGCTGCTAAATTTGTTTGCTTTTTAAATTAAACTTTGCTCTGCCAGTGTTGCCTGATTCGAATTTGTCATAAAGAGGTAGTCACAGGATGACAGGTTTTATATGTGTAGTCATCTGCCACCTGAGTTTAGAAAATATCCCAGCTATCGTTCAGTTCTAATCTCTGCCATTTTTTTATTTGCCAGAACAGTGCTTCTGCATGCAATCTTTGTATGGAAGTTTCAAGAGGATAGTAAACTTGCGTGATATGCCAATGATTTAAAGCTACTCTCTTTCCTTGCTCACATAAAGCCATGGAGGGAGAAATGATTGCTTTATATTCCCTTTTGTTCAACTTGGTTTATTTCATTGCTACCTTAGATAGGGACACATAACAATAATCTGTTTTGCTTGTAGTTCAACATCTAAACAAAAGGTCACATCTTCTACTGATGTTAGGAGAAAGGATTTCATCTTAAAACTGAGTCATGTGCTGGTAAGGGCCCATATGAGGTGCCATGTATTTATATGTGGTTATGTTTAAAAGCTTTATTTTTCTTGGTTGGAGTAGCTTTTCTATTGAGGCAGAAGTACGGACGAAGGGAAGAAGTCACGGTGGGTTGTGCCAACTGTTCTTTAGTATTTCTTGGGCCTATAGGTCTGGTGGTCTGGAACAGAAGAATATCTGAAGACCAGAACAGAAATGTCTCTGTTCTATGAACCAAGGCAACGCAAATGAATTTTAATATGATGCATAGTCAAAGATGAGGATGTTGGCAGGTTGACATCATGAATGTGTGGTTATTTTTCATGCAAATTTATTGTCATTTTGCATATGTTAAATTGCCACTACTCTGCTATGCTGGAACAGATCGCGATTTGCTGAAATATTTGAATTATTACACCCTTCCCACGCAGAATCTTGATGAATGGCAAACTCATGAACTATTCCAGAACTATCTGCACTCTGAATTTCGAGGATCTGGACCTCAGCTGCAAGTAAGTTATGTTCTCTATGCTTGCTGATTTGAGCATTTATGAGTATTATCTTTTGTATTCAGTTTGTCAGACTCTTATTGCGGTATGTGTTGCGTAAGAAAGAGCATGAATGTGATATTTTTGTTGAAATTTAAGTGCATGGAACAGATCTTTGAATAATTTTTTTGGCAACCCCTGTCATATAAACACAGTACCACTCATTCTGTCGGTCATGAAGTTTTCCAGTCAGTCACTCCACCAAATGAAGTATTTATGTACAATGTAATAACCACTCTTACAAAGAAACCAGAACAGCTTTCTCTATGCTGAGTTAATTATTTAACCTTGGTCACGTTGACTGATGGAAGGTAGTCTACTGTCGGTCACTGGTGCAAATTTATCAGTCATTGACCGATGACCAACCGCTTGTTAAAGTCCTGAGAGAAAATGTTAATGAAGATGAATCAGAGCTACATACTGGGCTTTTTAAATTCTAAATCTAGGAGTACGAAAATACGTTCGCCTCAAAGCCACATATGGCGCATGCGTGCACCATAAAGCCGTAACATTTTTCTCTTAGGCAGGGACTGCCGACATGCCTTCTCTTTCTCTGGTCATATTTGTTTAAGTTACGTGCATGGACTATACTGCAGAATTGAGTTTTACTGCATTGTATCTTTTCCTCCATAAAACTTTCAGTCCTAGAGCTATTTGGTGGCCAATAATATTCGCAGGATATTCTTTCTCAGTCACTTGAATTAAAATTTTATTACAATGAAACAAGAATTGTGCAACTGGGGAAGAGGACAAGGGAATGAGAAGAGGGGGGAAATTGAAGTATGGTGCACGAATATTCGTGCCCCTCAATCAGGGATATGGTGCTCGTATGGCGCACGTTACGAGCGTGCACCTAATTTAAAAAGCCGTGACATATTAAGGGAAGCTGTTGCTTCTGATAACCCATGGTCATGTTAACCTACATCTGATGTTCAAGTCAGCCCAGCTGGACTTGAGCCCATAACTGTGCTCCCCCCTAAATTCCCCCCTCTACCTCGCCAACTTTTGCCTACAGTGGGCCTGAATATACTATACCTAATGACTACAATAATGGTTTCCTTTTGCTCTCATGGTTTCAGGCTATTCTCAAACATGATGCCCAAACAGAGGGATTTCTCATCAAGGTTTGTCCAATTAATATGTCACTTTCTCTTGACGGGATTATGCAATTCTTTGTTGACTTAAGTCATTGCAATTTTATAGTTGTGCCTTTCAAGTGTATTGCTTAAAGTTCTGTAAATGAGAATATTGTCTATATGTGCATGCTGTTTGTGGAATTATCAAATAGTACCAACAGGCATTGACTAATAAGGAAGCCTGAAGGTTTTGTATTATCTTCGCTAAATATCCAGCCCTGTTTATTTAGGTTGCCTATGCTTCTTTTTTGCATCCAATAGATTAATTGAATGTACATTATTTTTCTTACGTTTTTCCGGATTTTTCTTGCCTCGATGCGCTGATATGCTACACCTTCGAATTTGTGTGTTAAAGGCTGAATTGAAAGTTTTTTTGCATCATAGTTAGCAAAAACCTGTGACATTACATATGGATGAAAGAATATTTTTGGATGGCTTTGTGCAAAAGTTTATAGTTCAGTTTGCATAATTCGCTTATTCTGTAATGTTTCAGGTTCTTGACTTCTACTTGAAGGAGCGTCATTTTCTGCTACGATGTATCAAGTATATGATTAGCTACTGGCAAGATGGTTCCTGTCTGTATAGGGTATGTGACCGTTGCTTGAATTCTTCAAAGAACATCGCGGTAATTTTTTATGCAATCTTAAAAAGTTTCCCCATCAAAACCTGAAGCAAAGTTCTCCCATCCAGGGTATGAAAAATCATCCTCAACCGATTTTTTTTATTTTTATCCTTCAAATTCCAGCGTTCTGAACGCCAGCGGTAACCACCATTAGTCCTTCCCTCCTCGCATTGTCAAGAGATGAAACGCTGGTCCAAAGAGGAACCAGAAGAACCAATCAGAGATGATGTATTGTTCAGGAACCAATAGTATTCCGCATAACACAGACATGTGAGGGGGTAGCAGTGTTTTGTTGAAAAGTGCATCAGTCATATTTTGTATCTGATAGGCTCATTTATTCACTGTAAGTGACAAAAAATTATCTTAATAAATTACATGGTCTTTTTAAGAAGTTCAAAGCAGTAGTGCGAAGTGATTCAGGCTATGAATTATGATCCAGTTAGCCCTCCCCCCCTCCCCGTGTAATGCTAGACATAGTCAGACAAATCAAGCCGAAGGGACAGAGGATAGACACGAGCACGCCAGTTTACCATGAAACTGTCTTGCTTTCTTGCTGCTAGCAGGGCCTGAAATAGCGCCGGACATCGGACATTTGTCCGGTATATTTTCACTTTTGTAATAAAATGTCCGGCGATTTTCAAATTGTGCCGGTCAATAATGACCGGCGCTGAGCTAAATAACTCGCAACATTAGTCCGTTACTTATTCCAATTTGTCCGGCAGAGTATGTCCTTTGACCGGCATAAGACTTGCAAACATGCTGAGAACAACTTTCAATTATTCATTATTCAACCACTGCTAATGGCCTGATTACATGAAACCTTATGATAGCAATCTATCCCTATTCTTTTCGCGCGCCATCAGACAGAACCCTGGCGCGTCATACCGGCAGATGATGTTCATTTCTTAGAATATTGGAATGTGATTACTGGCATTCGATACGCACGCAAGAATCTCCGTGGAAGAGGGGGACGATGCAGGAGTGCGTGGTTTGTCGACGAGAAAGAAGTTCAAGATTGATAATGGCAATTTGCTCATGAATCCAAATTACTTGAGTGACATTGCCTCCTTACATTCATTTGAAACCTGTAGAGTAACAGCACTACGCTATTAGCCACTATACACATTCAAAGATGCGCATGTGCGTGGACCTTTTGCACTGCGCTGCTAGCAACTTATGCTGTACACATTCAAAGCTGCGCATGCGCGATATTGAGTATAACTTTTGCCGTGCACCGCTAGCAACATATAATTAAGATTGGTTGGGCCAATAACCCTTCTCACTGATGCAGGGAGTTGCCAGTCCGCGATCGGAGGGGAAAGTTAACCCTTCGTGGCTCAGGTTTGTGGTTCCTGCAACAACGGCTGATCATCGTTGGCGTCCCACGGCAGCTTCCTTGTTTTAATGTTAAAGTTAAAAGACAATTTCTCTGATACTTGATGTCAACACTAACCGTCCACGAACCTGTACCACGGTCAATGTTTTGTCCGGCATCACCTCCGCAATACCGGACACACGTGACCGGAGACAAAAAAAAATATTTCAGGGCCTGATCATTCATTAGAACTTTTTGGTATGTCTTAAAAAAATAAAGAAATAATACCATTAGATATCACTGGTATCGTGATTTCACATCGCATGTTGCAAAAGTGTCAGTTTCGGAGCGTAGAAACCACTTTAAAAATGATCAATCGTAATAAAACTTGTGATGCCAAATTCAATTTTGAGCAAGTTTAACAGGAGTGCGGCAGGATATCTAAAAATCCTTAAATTTCAAGAAAAAAAATCAACATTTTACGACTTTCGCAGCCACCAATCGGCGACGTGTTGAGACGAAATTTGTTCAAAATTTCCTGTTCTTTCTGATGCACATAACGGCTTTGCCTAAAAACGTCTAGAAGTTCTTGAAATAAGCCTGTGGAGATTGGTGCCAGAAATTGGTCCCAAAAATGAGAATACTCATTCTCTGCACGCAACGTGTTAAAGAAGGCAGTTTGGTTAGATTTTGAGGTATTAGGAGATTATTATGGAAACTCAGTATTTGCCCTGACTACGATTATTCCATGCAACAATGGAATTGAGGTGTTAGTTTCAAAACAAGTTTATTGCATATTAATTGCTTGCTTTAATTGCTTTAGAACCTTATTTGCATGTCCCTGGATTCAAACAACACACGAGTTTGTACTTGAAGAGAAATTTCTGTGTAGTAACTTAAGGGAGAGCGAATATCAAGAATTTAGTATCTTAGCTCATATGATATTGATATTGTGTTCGGATTCTGTTTGTGGGAGTCCTTTCCTATGATTAAGCTTGGTGTAGGATCATGTATTTTCAGAGTTTAAGTTTGCTATGCTTGTCTCTATCTTGAAAACTTCCATGGGACATCATTATCTGCAAAGGGCTCTCTGTAGGTACTCGTCATTGATATCAAAATCACAATTATTTGTGTTCGCAAT
>JAOBRC010231022.1:0-14603 GCA_027575255.1 Scolionema suvaense | reverse complement strand
GTGCCTAGGAGCAAGAAATGTAGAAGGCAGATCTTGACCTTGACAGATCTTCATCATTCAATCAATTGGACAATTTTGTAGCATCCACCCTTCCGTCCCTCAAAAGGATTGCACAGAGTATCAAAGACATGTTATTATGTTATTATTACATGCTTTTGTACGATACTTTTGCATGGTTAATCCAAAGGAGACCCATCTTTCGATATTTTCTCACGTTTCTCCCAAACCTGTTTTGACACTCTCCGATAATAAATTCCAAATCAAGACAAGTATTTGCGTCCTTCTTTATTTCAAATATGATTTTCGTCACTTAATAAGACCTCCTACAAATAAGCACCCATGAGAACATCGTGTTGTGCATCATGCAAGTCGTGTGTCATGCAATTAAACACGTACAAATAAACAAGACACAATATACTATGTATATGTGTATATTTCCTTTCTAACTTGCATCCATCGCCTTGTCAACACTTATAGTCATGACAACCAGCACTTAAATAGTATTCTCTCACAACCTCAACCATACATAATAAGCGATTGAAAATCAAATATATTGCTTCCCGCCAGAGGCTGTAGCGTTGTTCACGCTGGTAGAAAGGAGTGCCACATGGGGAAAAAAACGTCACATAGGATATCAATAAACGAAAAGCTTATAAGGAAGCTACTTTTTCAGATGCACGATAACATCAAAAGCGTGGCAGCTTGGATCAGAACCAAGATACTCCTATTTACAAAGGAGTTTTAATACCATATATAGGATCACGACGTTGAGCGAAACGGCAACAGACTAAAATCAATCAAAAAGTCTCATTTTTTAATTTTCAGATAACAGACACTATTCGATTAAACTGTTGAAAGTTCTTGACAACACTTCGGATCCAAGCAACTAGTTCAGCAAATTCTTTAGTAATTTCACCCCCAAAATTGTCAAACTTGAATGTCGAACAAACTCATCTGTGCTTGTTATAAGACAACTGCACTGATATTTTGAAGAGGGGATGTACCCCACTGAATTTTGATTTGCATCTCAGCCAGAAGGAACATTGTCAGATATCCCACCACCGAACCACAACTCAGCAAACTCAAAATCCGTTTCATCCGCTTCGTTGTACTGGTACCAATTTGAACCTGCACATACTACCCTTAAGCATTTGGTCAAAAACGGTATTCTAATATATGTCATGGAGCTCGTCAAATCAACATAACCTGTACTAGCTGAGAACTTTGCTCCACGCCAGCTTGCAAACTTGCTAAATTGCTTGAGAGGAGTTGAGATTTTTGGATCAAGTAAAAAAATAAACGGAGCGTACCTTACAGAAATTTTCGCGGGAAGAAAATTTCGCGAATTTCGCAGTTTTGAGGCAAATCCGCGAAATAAAATTCCCTTTTTTACTTCCAAAAATGCTCAACCGCGAAAATTAATTCCTGCGAAATTTATCCACCTATTAAAAGAAACGCTTCTGGACCAAAGAGCAATACAAAAATTTGTACACATTACCTTACCAGGGACTTACCTGAAGGCTGTAACACATATGATACAATGGTTCTCTTCCCTTACTCAAACTAGAAACGTTCTTTTCAATCCAAGAATTGCCACCGAGTTCTTTCAGACCCTGGAGGTCATAAACAAGCCTTTATTTAAACGTGCATGCAATGAATTGAGAAACAGATAATACACAAAAACAGAACCAAAAAAGATCTAAAATCTGAAGTCTTCACATCAGATCAAAAGCATAGAAGGTACTATGAGCAAAAAATGACCAAACCAAAATGATGCCATCAAAATATGCTATCTCTTGAATACAAATTTCACGGTTTTTTGGGTCAAAATTGCATTTCAAAAATTGCATTGTGTACCATTCCTTCCGGAAAGAATGATGTTTTTGAAAACGTTTGATGGCAAAGTCCACGAAGCTACAGACCTGAAATTTTCTGCATCAGCATCATGCTAGGGGAATTGAACATTAGTCAACATTTATAGGTATCCCTTTTCATACAGTGCAGCTTCTGACTCTGGGTTTCACCAGGAGGGCACAGAAAAAGCTAATAGGGAGCGTTTCAGGAGGTTTGTGAGAACTTTTCGAGAAGACTTTCAGCAGGGAATCTCACAAAAAGGGTATCCAATGTTTAAAAAAAAGTAAAAATTAGCATAAAAAAGAGTACTCCGATAAAATGGGAGTAAACGTAATTTTGTATCGCCGTCATGAGGAGATTGCGAGCGTGAGGCTTCTGCTAGACTTTGTTTAATATCTCAACGAAGTATTTATGCTATGATCCTGAACCTTGCCAACTTTGCCTAAACTTCACCAAGAACTTCAAAAATACAAAAAAGTTGTAATCAGATAATACAGCAGACTAACCATAACTCGAACTCTCAAGGGGAATCAAAAATCGTTTAAGTTAAGGAGAGGTTCGAGCAATTCAGAGTTCTGAAGTTTAGCAAAATACCTCCCTTATACATAAACCCAGGGAAAGGAAGCAAAATATTTGATTAAACATCCGCCTTGTGGATTAAGAAGAAAGTCACAAACAATATATTTCAATAATTTTAACTAAATCTATTCTGTGGTGAAAAAAATCACTTACTACAGTCTGTTTACAGGTTAAGTACATACGTTTGAATAAAAGACATTCTAAATTGTTATCACTTGTCATGTTGCTCGAGTTATGGAGAGCAAAAATAGCCTAATATCATTTCAAGGGACCAAAAAAAATTCGGAATTCGAGGTTCGAATAGTAGAGAGTTGTTTATGAGAGTCTGTTAGGAAACTTTCACGGTGACTACGAATTCGTTAAGTTAAGCTTTCTGAAGCCAAATATAAATGAAACTTGACAAGCGGATACAGAATTATAATTTCATTATGTATTCCAAACTATGGGGCAAAAGAAGGACGGCTAAGGTATTTTACAGACCGGTCTGCAATTTAAAAAATGATGTAATTTGGTAAATTTTCGGGTCTGTAAAATAGCCCCTGTCAATCAAAACTTCACCAAACTTGGCAGACACATTGAGGCTGTTAGTAACAATGTTCCTGCCATGCTATAAGATGATTGCTGCTTAGGAATGGGAGATATCGACGAAAAACCTCTTGGCCAATCAGACTGCTCAATGTCTCTCAGACGTAGACCCACATTTCCAGTACCAAATATGGTAGGATAGCGATTTTTGCGACAAAAGGACGGCCAAAACGATTTTAGAAACATACATAATAGGCACTTTGATGCACCAGAATAAATGTTCCGCCAGAGGGGAGGGAGAGAGGGGGGTGCACACCCCCTTTACCGACGAAGGGACAATCAGGAAAAGGTATTGACAGGCTAGGATACATTGTAGGCAATGTTTCCTGTGCAATGTTTTGCAGTCTAGATGCCAATTTCGGAGACTCAAAAATTCGGTGTAAAAACCTAATTACACATAATTAGCATCATTTTTCAGCCTAATTATGCACGATGAAGTTCCTTAATACTGCACCAAGTTTCAAGACCATTAACGGTCCGTTACCCACGGAGTGGACAGAAGGTACCCTCCCTCCGGAAAACATACTTCCACAATAGCTAAAGGAATAAAACCTGGTACACGGGACACCTATTTATAATCATAATGGAAGGTCACATGACACATTCATTTACAGTATGGTCTGTAAATTATACCCTTTTTAAGTCATGAATGGAATACAAATGGCTGTATTTTATAAAATTCAAAAATATGATGCAAACGCCTCCAAATTTGGATGTATATTGCCAATCGGCAAGAGAACACGACGACTGTAAACAGAAAGTCAGTAAATTCTCCGTCATCCACTGTGCCCCCAAGACAGGTGGTTGCCATGCCATTTCCCCCCTTGGTAACCAACGTTGTCCGAGGAAATTCTGTGAAGTTTTAGAACCAACTCTCCTCTTAGATTTCTGGTGTCTTCAGAATTCATTTAGTATACCTGGCATTTTTTCCAATTTATTCGCAGGAAGTGATAAAACATTCTTCAGAATATCACCTTCTAACAAACACCTCACATGTACACCATAATGCCCCACATATGCATATACGTATATATAACAATGATTACATTCGTGTATGCACATAGAAAGTGCTCAATATTCAAATAGAGCCCTTACATATGTATACAAGTATGAAACGCATATGTGTGTGCATGAAATGATGTATGATGTTGATATCGGTACAGGTACACCAGGCAAAAAGATACCTCATCTACTGGAGTATATATGTGTTTTTGCACAGTGCATGAATAGGTCACATTCTATTGAATGTGATGAATTGGAATAAACACTTGCCTGACAGCTAATACAGACATGCCAGCACCCCTAGAGCTGTGTTCCGGAAAATGAAATACCTCACAAGTGACCAGAAAACTGAAGACGTTCCCTTTATTCACAATCAACAATGGCTATCTAACAGATGTCTGTAGGCTACCAAACAAATTTCTGTAGGCTTGCAATCACAGCTATTCCAAAGCTTTCCAATTTAATTTCAGCTTTGAAGACACCCCTCGACCCATAAAGTAACATTTCGAAACATTCGATTGATTGAGAGGCTACTTCAGGACGCTATTTCAAAACAGTGCTATTTCATCGTCTTAGGTCTTACAGGAAGAATGTACTTTCTTCAGATGTCACCAATCAGAAAAATTGGGGAGCCTTTTGCAGAATTGAAAAAGCTTGGCTGTTGGATAGATATTTCGATCTAAGTTTCCAGACAGTAACATCTCATGAGAACTGGCTAGCTAGATGAATCCGTAATCACGATAGAATCAGAGAATATCAAGGCAGTTACCAAAGGGCTTTTCAGCTATCCATATTTTTTGCTTCAAGAATGACTTTTTGAAATTGACATTTCAAGGAGTATATATAGTCCTTATTAAGAAGGGTACTCACCAGAGTTTATAGCAGGTGAGTAGATTTACCAAGTTGGAGGCCTATAAAAATTGAAACTTGAAACCTCACAATACAATGGATCAAAAGTAGTCGGCGTAAGTTTTAAAACTACGGAGTTTTTGCCAAGCCTTCTACCTGCTTATGAGAACCCTGCTGAAGAAAGGACACCGCATAACCTTTTGCCATGAAATAAAAACTAAACCTCATATTTCAGGATGCACGTTAACCTAATGAAATTTCATTATTGACACAAAAACACATAAGACTTGCATCAACTAGAACTTTTTAAAGAAATGCCACTGATAACTCACTGTCCAGGCTAAATTTGTTGCCTGTACCCAAGACAACTACAGAGCTTTTACGAAGGTGCATTTCAACATTTGTCTTAGTCCTTGTCCGTGTTTTCTCGCATTTTGTCAAATTTTGTTTGCACAATTTCCAGATTTGAAGCAGATACAGCGTATCTATAAGGACCAATCCTGGCCAGATCCTCAGGGCCTCTGTATTCAACAAATAACTGAGATTGACTTTGGCTGCTGTTTACAGCCGGCTAGTGCCTCTAGGGAGGGTACTGATATTCTAACATGTGCACCTAACGAATATCGAACACGATACTTAAGTTTACTTAAGCATTATTTGTATTCACTTTCAGAACATTTCACTGTCATTTAGAAAGAAACCATTTCCCCAGAGCAAACGTTGGAGTTCCTCCGGAAATTATTGGAATTGATCTAGGTATTCCGGAATTCCGGAACATTCCGGAAGTCTGGCATGTCTGGCTAATATAACAGGGTTAAGCATCTGCCCAAAACCTTATTTGTTGATTATTGACTAATCTACCCTACCCTCTGTTGAAAATTGTGATCATATCTAACTACCACACGGTCAGAAGAATCTGCAAACTTTTATATGGCAAGAAACATAGGTATCTCTTTGGTTAATCTTCGCCATGAAAACATGATGAATTTTTTGATGATCATTTCTACTAAACATATTCATGGAAACAAATCCACCCCTATTAAAGATATCTTGATAAGATCTGATTGGCAAAAGGTAAGGCTTTAAAACTTTTAGAAAACAAAACTTACGTCACTCACCAAGTTTTGCACAGTTCTCACATATAAAACAGTATCTCTTCAAGAGTCATCACCTTTTCTGTCTGTTAACATAAGCAATTTCATGTGTCCAGAATATCATATCAATCAAAACGTAATGAAGATAGAATTCAATCTGCACCTCTAACCATGGCCCATTGTCATCTCAAGTCAAAGCTACAGCGAAGTATTTGGACACTGAGGTGATCATAGTGAAGCCCGTTTCCTTGGAAAAGGGGGGAGGGGTGGTAGAAAGTGTGACTGCAGCACAATGAGTGCTACAGTTTGACAACAAGTGCACGTGAACACATAAGCAAGCACATAACGGGGAAGTCAAATATCTTTAGGAGAGAGTGGGAAGGGGTCCTTAAAGAAGGGGAGGGTTGGACTCTCAGCGACCACTATGGTAATTCTATAACAGTGGTGGCAATGACACTTTCAAGAACAGAGCTGCATGCGAATTACGAAGATGGTTTTAGCACAAAAGACAAGTACTAAGCCAGCTGTCTCCCTCATAAAGGAAGATCCTAGTATAAACACAGTAATACGGGAGACACTGCAATCCATGAACATTAGGAACCACCAGGGAGAATCAAATTCAACTGAGCGCGGCAGCCTTGTGCATGGCATGAGTAATCATCGTGTTTCCTCCAAGACACCAGCAAAGTCCACAGATAGCCTTGGTCCAGGCAGATGCTAACATAGACTGTTTAATTTCATCTTTTCTCATTATTCAACGGTTTGGTAAAGCTGAAGTTTATGAAGCTTACTAACCAATTCCTTAACCCTATTGTACATGGCCTTTTTTATGGATTGGGAGGGGGGGGGTAAAACTACCCTTCCCCTTAAAAATCAAACTAGGCAAATTTTCGGCAAAAATTGAGTGAGGTCATCAATTAAAAAACTTACGTCAAATTATTTTTAGTATGACACACGCTATACCTGCCAAGTTTCACAGACCAAACCACTCTGAAGTTATGTTATCCCCCTGGACTACCACATCCATTTTGACCACGGTGTGGATAGGGTTTAAAACTGTCATTGTTAAAGCCTTTTCAGATCGAAATCAGTTGCCAGTCAGGTGTCATAACATGGAGTGTCTTTAACGTGGCAAATCAAAACTTTGTTCTTTCAGTGGCCTGAATGTTCCCAAGATATCAGTGCATGTGAGTTCAAACTATAATGAGCCTATTGGTTACCTAGAAAAACGTTACAGAAGACAAGGAGGTGCAGGCTCCTGGACTCACTCTGGTTTGGAGAAGTTCTTCAAATTCTGAGCATTTTATCCCTATCAATGAGATACTTTTGCACTTCCTGCACATGAGATGAAGTGATCGGGAAAACACTACGTTGTCTCCTTCGTTTTAGATTATTCTGTGCTTTCTCTATGTTTGCTTTAAAATACTAAATCTAATGGCACAAAACCGTGTCCCCCGAAGCTGTCACATCCTTACAGCCACTACCACTATGCACTACTGCAACAAGTAAGTTTATCATAACAATTTTACAACAATTTTTGTCTATTTGCTGATCATATAATTTGCCTTACTAATACTCATAGATCCATAGACCATGAAAGAGTTCTAGACTCATTTAAATCTTAATCTACCAAATAAATGTATAACAGATTGTAAAATAATGCAACCGAAAAAAATTTGCAAAACTTCGAGCTGGAGTTTTGTTGCCCTTCTACAGGTATGAAATAGCTTTGATAATCCATAAATATCAATCCTGTGAAACTCCCTCGTGATCGCAGCAATCTAACAATTATGAGTGCAAGGTGCATGTGACCCAAATCAAGTACTAATACGAAACACATATATGCAACCTTTTTTAACCTTTATTCATGCCGTAATGCCTCGAATAAGCGCCCAACCCAGAACTGAAATAACTGAATAAGTGTACCAACTAGAATAAGCGTCCATCCTTTCCGAAACAGGTATTTTTTCAAATTTTTGTCAAGAACATCATTGAAAAGTAAGTCCACAAAAAATTTTGAATAAACGATATGACTTGTTCAGCTTTTAGTCTTACTTTGTTCTTTTTCATCGTGATAACATGGAAACTTTTTCCCTCCTAAAATACTTCTGTATCTATTAATCAAATAAGCACCCTCACAGGATTAGATCCTTAAACAGTAAATAAGCGCCCAGCGCTTATTTGAGGAATTACACTACCTGTCATTTTCGATAGCATGAACTCATCCAAAACAGTAAATTGGAAGCCGAGATCCTTTTCCATTTGTGGGGAGGTTATTAGAACGAGTAAAGAATCAATGGAGCGGGGGAGGGGCAAATCTTGGCGATAATAGAGCATATTACTAGACGTGCATTATATGCAAGATATAGAATCTAGAAATCATCACAGCATTAGACTATCTGTAAAACTGCTGTCATCTGGAAAAAAACATAAGATACATAAGAAATTTCTGAGTAAAAAACGTCAGAATTTGACAAAACGCGTTTTTTTGTCGTTTTGACGATTTAAAGGAAGTTATGACGTAGCTTTTTGTATCATTAGAATGCCCTGTTAATAACTAAGTCCTTCACACCATTATTTGTCATCAGAAACAGCAGTTTCCAAAATTACTGTTTCTTTCGTCTTACAGCATTTTTCTATTGTGCGAATGACTCAAACGGCAAATTTCATAATGGTACGATCTGCACCCATTCGTACGATCTGCATCCAAACATACGTCTTTTTGACAATGTACTCTGTAACAAACATCTTTTTGAAAATGAGAATCATTAACTAGTGTCACTTAACCCTACAGAGTATGAGGGTGGTGTGGAATCCACCCCCTGCATGTTTTTCTTGTGTAAAAAATTTTTGCCAAGCCCGAAGGGCTTGGTTTGTGTTGACTTTTTCACAAATTTATCTAGCTTTCATTTAAAACAAATTTGGTGTTAATATCTATCCTGCTTCTGGAGATATCAAATTTTTCCCGGCAGCCGTTGGAGAATTTCCTATAGGACTGCCTACAAAAACCTATGTCTGCACTGAAAAGTACCCTGTCAATGATCACTTGTAGCATCCAAATGCAATATACCAAGGACATTTTCAGTCCTGAAATAGTGCTATGAGATGTTTTCTTTATCTCTACCAAGTTTCGTGGGTGTGACACCATTATTACAGAAGTTAGCAGGGGGGGGGGGCATACTCTGTACTACCCGAAAAAGCCCCTACTCTGTATGGTTAAGTCCTTTTGCATGTTCAAAACAAGCACTTTCCAGTCTGAAAGGAAGAAAATGGACTTCACCATTGGAAAGAGCGCCCTGAATATACTCCGATTCTAAAAAATGTTTTTTTGAAAAATTGTCATATACGTCTTTTTTCCAGTTACGAAAGAAAAGTCAAGGACTTCGCTTCCAAGAAACACACCAAAAAGTACCCTGCATCATATTTGAATATTTACCTTAGAAGTCTCTTGAGAACTTTCATTAGCACTTTCCACTCTCATAGTGAAGGCAGCGACAGCAGAAACATTTGACGAGACGATATCATTTTCAGATCTGTCAGCAGCAGTGGCCCTCACATCATCTATGGCAGTAATGTTTACAGATGGCTGTCCCAAATGCCTAGCAGCAATTTCATCTTGTGTACCAGCGGTGATGGGAACTGAATTGCAAGGGTTTTGCACTGGTCTAGATGCAGTTTCCCTAGCAGAATGAATACCTTTTAAACGGATCTTTAGGGCTCCCACACTATCAAAAGCTTGCTGCCATGGTGTCGAATTACAATCTGGTGTGGCATGTGAAACCTGTTTCATATTTTCCTTTTCGGAAACTATATTTAGATGGCTGTTGGCATGGCTATCTTCTTCAGCTCTACTTGATGCAGAAATACTTGCGTCAGTGGCTGCAGGATTTACAAGACCTCTTTGAATATACTTCTCAGCAGGGAGAGAATTATGACAAGATTTTTCTGCGGGTGACTGCAAAGATTTCCCTACACCATGCATTCTCTCCAGATGAATCTTTAGAAAAGCTAATCCAAAAAACGTCTGGTGACACATCTCACAACAATATCTTTTCTGAGAATGATTGTCCTCTGAATGAATTTCGGTATCGATGTTCTGACAACTATCAGGAATAGTAGATATATTCTTCTTCAAGGTTTTTTGTTGATGTAAATTTTGAGAGCTTTTCCAGTCCACATGACCAGCAAAGCGACTGGCAGAAGGATGCTTAGGGAGCAAGTTGGTTGGGCAATTATTACGTCTGTCCACCGAAGGTTCCAGATGTCCATTACTTTGCCTGTGTTTTCCAGAGAGATAAGACTTTGGAGGACAGGTGGATTTAGATGCATGCTTTTGTCCTCTTTGCACCAGTGTTGAGTTACTTGATATTCGATCTAGACATGCAAACAGAAAAATTTTTTTTAATTTACAGAGACTAGTTACCAATACCAAATACAGGAAAAAGTATCAAATAGATGATTCACGTATAAGTACCACGATCATGTCCATCATCAATTAGCGGTTGCAGACTTAAGACAGAGGAAAGAGCACATAGGTTAGCACAACGAATTGTACAAAATTGACAATGTTATCACGGAGTGGCTAATGAAGAAAGTAAGACAAATTGTCTAGAATTTACATTGCACTTTTGAACCCCTTGCGGTCTCTTTTAAAACTTAGTCCCAGCCTACAAGGATTGCATCCTGAAAATAAGAACTGTAAACGTAATCATTTTAAACTCCATTAAGTACAACGGTGTTTGTAGGCATCATGCTGGTCATACTTTTTTTCCATCATTTTCATCGACCAGGACGCCTTCTTCCACCTCGTGGTACGTCTGCAGGAGAAAAAATTTCAAATTGTAAGCAACATTGGGGTCGGAGGATGACCCTTAATTCTTCAGATGATGAAGTACTAACTAACTTGGCAGGAACATTGTTCCAAATAGCCTCAATGTGTCTGCCATGTATGGTGATATATTGAGTTACAGGGGCTATTTTAGACCCGAAAAGTCGCAATAATTACTCTGCATTTACAATTTACAGACCGGTCTGTAAAATACCCCACCCGTCCTTCTTTAGCCCCAAAGTTTGGAATACATAACGAACTTGGTATTCTCTATCTGCCTGTCAAGTTTAATTTGTATTGGGCTTCAGGAAGTGTCAAAATTGCCCTAACCTATTTGTCCTGAAGAGTGAGCCTTATACTAGGCATCTACAGTAGGGTAGTATTCGGTCAACCGTTCCGCCCCCCTAAACAGACAACCGAACACCCAAATTTGACCAAAAGTAGCATGCAAACTTGTATTAGACGCCTTTTGGTGTATACCAAAAATTATCCTTACAGTTGTCAGGGAAGTACCTTGTTGTGTTTCGCGTTACTGACGAAGGGTTAAATAAGAGTTGACTACTATGCAAAATTTAAGGAGCATAGCTGCATTCAGACTAGTTTCTGAGACACATCAAGATTCTTCACACTTTAGATAATTACTCAAAACCACTCTTGATCTATTTTAGGCTATAACATCCTAATTTTGAAAATTTTAGATGAGAATTTGTTTTCAAATGCATTCTGGAGACATTTCCGTTTCACTATCGTTGTCATATAGTGTTTCAGTCAGCATTACAGAAAAAAATACAGGTTTAAAAAGTTCTATCATTTCGTCCCAAAAAATGACAAAATAAAGGCGTGATCACCAGAAAACAAGGACACCAGCAATTTTTTGTGGGTCAGCCATCCAATAGGGTTAATAGAGAAAAAGCATTTAAATTTTAAGTACCTTTTCAGGAAGCTACAGATTTGAGTCGAGCTCCTGCATACAATATAAATGATTATCTACATTCCCAATAAGAGAATATTTGGGTTTGAGAAGCTGCCCATTAATTTCAGACTCCTTGTGAGTTTCTTAACGGAGGGCTAGACTCCATAATGCTTCCTTTCTTTACACAGGTGTGATAGGTAGAGATTGCTAAACGACGAGAGTTTATGGAGTCATAGGAATAACCCTACTTGAACTGGGTACACAAAAACTCATCCACATCACCAGCTGTAACCTGCTGACACACTTCACCTAGACCGATTCATAAGCATTGCTAGGTTCCAATCTTTCCCAACATTTTTTGTTTTCATGGTATTAACCATGCTATTTCTTGAATACATACATTCTGCATCGAAGGGAGAACCTGTATACGCAGTTTGTTAACAAATACACTGGCATTGGTAATAATACCAGGCTTTGTTACTGACACATGAAAGTCAAACAAATCATAGCAACGCTTGCTATGTTGGTTCTATAACTATTATGTAGAAGAACGTTCTTTCCTACACCCTCTGTAGTGTTTGAATGATGAAGCAAAATGAAGGGACAGAGGGAGTGAAAGGGGTAAGGGGGAGAATGTGTAAGGAACCCTTCTTTAAGTGCATTTATCCAAACTATGCAAAATGGGTTGGGTCTCCACGCTGCAAACTCATACACCTGTCGATATCAACAAAAGTGGTATAACTCTCCTCCAGATAAATCGTGGCGAGTGATGGTACACAAAATAATTGTAGATTTAAGGGTCCTATGTGGATTCTAGGCGAGTAAGAGCGACCACTTCCTTCTCCTTTAAAAGCCTGGCACGGTGTGCCTAACATTTTTAAATATTTTGGAAAGCTAGACGACATAACTTCCAGTTCCTGTTATCCACAGAAGTCCTTGATTGTTGATCTGCCTCAATGTTTGATAAGAGATATTCCGCTGTCAGATCTTTGAACGTAAGGTTATCACAGACTTGCTGGCGATTTCTGTTACTAGTCCACTCTTTGTGACCCCCACCACATTCTGAGTATGTATGAGAGCACAGTTAACCTGACATTGGTCTCAGTTTGAAGAAGCCAAGATTGCTTGGTGTGCTGCTTTGCTTTCTAAAACATTGATATGTAGTCCTATCTCTTACTGAGTCAAAAACACTAAGGCGGAGTTTCCTGGCAAAAGGATGTCCTGACGATGCTGCATCTGACTGAGAGATGTCTGCAGTTCTCAATCTTAGCTGTTTCTCATTGGACAATTGGAGATGTGTCCACCTCTTAAAATGAAGTTACACTGAAGTTGTACAACTTTAGTTGTGCAACTCAATACAACTCGCTGCAACTCTCTCACAACTCGGTGCAACCCCATTACAATGTTTTGCAACATGCCTGCTTTCAGCTGTTCACTAGCACGTTCATATGTTCGCAACTTTCTTGAAATCAAAACCGTTTCGATTTCAAGAAAGTTGTAGCTGGGTAGTGGGCTATAAATTGGCTTGTTGCCTGGGTAACCAGCCTTTAAACAAAGGCCTCGAAATAGACCAAACACATTGTCCTTGTCACTGTGTGGCAACACTAATGACGGTGTGACGTATAAGTGCGTTTACGCTAAGCCACCAGTAAGGGCTGTCATGATCTCGTCATACCCTATACAAGGGCAATTAACAGTTGCAGACAGTTGTGCGTCGAGTTGCGAAGAGTTGTATGGAGTAGTGCATCAACCTACAACACGGTGTGCAACTAAGTTGTACAACTAAGATGTAGTGTAACCATCAACTGGATTGCTGTCTAGCGCCACCGCTGCCTGTAATCTTCTTCACAAGCCATCAAGAGTCTGAGTTATTACAAGACTTCGTGCTTATTGTGGCTATTGACGTTAAAAATCTTTGTCATCACAGTGGCATGTGCTTTCCGGCGGAAAGGCCAATCTTGGAAAGACTCTCTTTCAAGAATCTGGAGATGAGTTCAAATTGAGCAAATCCCGTGCATATGGTCGATTGTTTTCGTAACAAGCATTGTTCTTGAGCAGCTGGCCTTTGTATGAAACTCGCTGTGCGATATTTAAACGAGCCAATCAACTATCTAGAAAACATGTGACTGGCTTGTTTTTCCTCACGTTCGCTGTTCCATAAAAATGCTGTCGAAGCTGTTGCTACACACAGACCTGAAATGTGCAGGCGGATAGTAAATGTGTTAACTTCTTATCCAAGGCAGCTTTAATGATAGTTTTGGTATTGATAGAAAGCTAAGAACGAGATCTAATTTGTGTAGAAGTTTGAGCGCTTGAGGATTATTATTTTTGAAAATGTGGTCGAACGTCAGCAGAGGTGCTTCCGGTGAGCTAAATGGCGCGGTCCCAGCTAAAATTTTATTGTGAACTTCTTCATATTCGGACTGATTTTCCTTGACCTGACTTGCAGTCAAAATCAGAAACAGAAATGGCCCTCAACGGGCCTTCGACTTTCTTCGTCCCGACCGAATAAAAACCGGTAATCGAAAACAAACTTTAGAATCGTGTTCTACCTTTGCTCTGTATTTTTTGTGCGCAAACAGAGCCAAGAAGATGTTCTCAAAGCCTCAGAATCTTTGATCAAACGTTTTGCTGATTGGTCCAGATGTTCAAGGGTGGTTTCTAATCTATTAAATTTGAGATATTGAACCTGTCCTACTATTGTCTAAGCTTGCTAAAATAAAGCCTGCACATTTATTTACTGCGCATGTCTGGTTGTTGTCAAAGTTAGGGCATAGCATTAGCTCGTACAGTATAAAAGGGGAGACAGTGCGCGACACCTGTGCGACACACCCGCGACAGGCTGCGACACACGGAGACAGGGCGCGACACCCGGAGACATCTTGCGACGCTCATTCTG
>JAOBRC010230911.1:0-14612 GCA_027575255.1 Scolionema suvaense | reverse complement strand
TTTCTAAACTTGAAAATGCAGAAATTTTAAATATCCGGATATTGGCGCCGGCGCCTTAATGCGAGATTATAGGGTAATAAGGGAAATACAGGGAGGAAACGTAGCTAGAAAATAATTAGACGTACCTGTACGTTTATTAGGGACCCGAGAGTACCCACTTCTGCTGGGCCCGTTTTAGGTTTCAAAGTGAATATTTGTCTTATCTAGAACACAACATTATAGGATGCTTAGAATTATTTGTTCTCCCGAATCTCTAAACAAAAACATTTTTGTATGCAATATGGTTGTCTCATCTAATGCAGTTTCGCACTTTGCAGCCCCAAACAGAAAATCATATTCGGAGTCAGTTGGGTTTTGACGTCTGTATCATCTACATCATGTGCTGGCTTGATAGAGCTCTGCTGTCATAAGTATACTGTTTGTTTCTCTGTCTTTGTTTCACGCACAGCTCATTCTTCCCACGAGAAAACCTGTTTCCAGGCCACAGAAGAATCAACCTGGGACGCAGGCTGCTTCTCGATTAGCTCACATTTATGGGAGTCATCGGACTGGAAGGAAGGTTGCTAGAACAAGGAAACGGAGTGCTTCGTGCAGCCCTGTTCCAAGACGACGACTGAAAGCGCCAAGTAAGTAATTTGTTTACCTTTTCTAATCTTATCTTAGCACTTCCTGTTACAGGGTTAAAATGATCTTCCTGTTCTAGGTTGTCTCCTTTGTTAAAGGATCTTAGCAGAGAGCGTTCAAAGCGTTTTTACTTTGCGTAGCTGCGTTCGATTCCCGTGGTAGGCCCTCTGTGAATCGAAATTTATTTGGAGACTGTGCTGTGATCCTAAAATGGAAAGTCCTATTTCTTTGAATTCTATATACGAACTTTTTTCTTGCAGGCAAGTTTACGTGTTGATGCACTTTCGTTTATAGTGTTCGTTGCGTGTTATTCTGTGCATTCTTGTAGAATTTTTTAAGTGGCTCAATCTTTGCTACCCAAACAATTAGTGCTTATCATTTGGAAACTCCCAAGTGTGTAATCGCAAGACGGTTTAAGACAAAATTAATTTTCTCGTAGTGTGTTTCTTCTGTGCTTCAAACAGCAAGGAAACGTTTTGAAACGTTCAGGCAAGCAATCCATGGGTTTGCTTGGAGGGGCACATTTTGTATTGGTCTTGATAAGTCAGATAATCTCATGTCTCTTGTTTGCTCGGATGATCTCACTTCTACTGTTTAGTGATACTTGAAGAAGATGAAATTCTGCCAGTGATGGAAGAAGAGTTCCCGTTTATCTATTTATCACCGCACAGTGCTCGGCTCATGTGGCAGAAACAAATGCGACAAGTTTCCACCCTGTCTAAGGCGTCCTCTCTTAAATCAATCACTAAGACTGAAAGGCAGATCGCTGAGGCAGAGAAAAAGCAGCAAGCATTGACTCGTATCCTCAAAAAGGAACTGGAACACAACCAGAGACTGGTAAGGAAGCTGCTTTTTCAATTGTTCGGCATTTTGCGATAGTATGTGCCGCTTGTCATAAATTTTCATCCAAGGAGCGCAAATCTTGAGCTTGACAAGAAATTCGTCATGAAGAGTGGGTACTATGCATCCTATTTTTGATGAAGTTTGTCAATTTTTTTGCCGCGTGTTTTCTCCCGTATCATGTTATTTGCAACTAACTGTTACACTATTTCTAACTGGTGCTTTGCATACACGCCAATAGCGTTTATTTTGTGTTCTAAAGTTTCCTAAAACTTGAATTTAGAGTTCAAGGCTGGACTGCAAGTGAATGGTCGTTCTTGCTGCTGAACCAGATGCATACTTTTTTTAGTGCTCAATAATTCCTTACGTTCTGCTAAGAAATCTCTGCAGTATAGTCAACTACGTCCCCGTCATCGTGCCAGCGAAGAGCTTAGAAGGCCTGCGGTAGGCTCAGTAACAGGAACGACAATTCACCTGAGGTCCAAACTCGTTCGCAATGAGTTGGTATTCTGCGTAATATCATCGCAGGTGACCCGGGTTCGATTCTCACTGCAGGCAATCCTGTGAAGCAAAAGGCATTCCAATAAGGTTAAACTGTTTTTGTTTAAATTATATCACTGCCTCCCAGCTCTTACAATATATACCTGGTGAACTCCTCTCTGGCCGCTTTATTCGGAAACAATACATGTGATGGAAGTAGGGTTCAAATCTGGTTAGATAAAAACTTATTTTACGCCTCAGTTATGAAGTTCTTTGCGTTGTTTTTGCTGTAACTGTTGATGGGTAGAAATCAACTCTGGGAAGGAGAGGCAAGGATTAGGTGCGATAAGTATGTACCAAGATTGCTGAAAGTATAGAGTATTCGCTGAGATTATGGTAGGCAGTATCTGTTGTCAAATTAATTGGCAGATTCTTCTGCTATGAACAGCAATTTGCATGTGTGCAAAAGTATGTTTTTTGTGTACCTTATTTGATTTAGAAAGATCGTAAAGACAGAATTGAAAGTGAAACCCAGGTGAAACGAAAGTTACGTGAGCGAAGACACGCTTCTGCGCGTGCGCGGAGATATTACGACGAGTTTGCAGTCAGGAACAAAGCTCGGATGCTGAAGCGAAGAACTAAAGAAGAAAGGGTGGGTAAAGCTAGTAGGTTTGGGTGGATGTATTGTATGCCTTAGTAGACATACGGCAGTTTTTGCGAGCTAGTTAGCACTATTGCTGGTGCATAGTTTAAGTGCACGTTTCTTGTCAAAGTTAAGTCAATTTACCAATGTATAGTGCTTCTATAGGCTATAGAGCTATGTTTGCACAGATGTGATTAGCCTGTTACGCATTCGATAGAAGCTTTGTCGAGATGCATCTTTGAATAAAAAAGCGTCTTTCTTGAAGTGCCTGCAAGCCGGAAAATGTCTGACGCTTTGTTGGCTTCTTGATTCAGTTCCACTTACAGTTAGGACATACATAAGTCCGCAGTGCTGACATTTCCTCTCAAAATCTGAAGTTGTTTTTAACTTATGACATCATTGCAGATTATTCTTAGAGCGTTGCGTGACATATTTGTGTTACTACAGCAGATGCTTGATTTGCGTTTTACTTTTTTCCCTCTTGTCAGATCTTCAAACAGTTGTTCGATGATGGCCTCCGCATCCAGAAGGAACGTGTCATAGAGTTACGTAAATTTGCTCGAGAAGAAAGAGAAACGAATTCCAGAAAACACCAAAACGAGATACATTCATTGGAGAACTTGTATCTTTTCTGCTGTTTATCGCGTTTCCTTGTCTTTGTACTCTTCCGTAGCATTATTGAAGTGGCACAGATCATGAGGTGAAATGCTCCTTGCGCAAGTCTCTTTTCGGGGCTTAAACTTATTATTTGAATCAGAAAGCTTTGTCAGCATTGCCCTTTAAGGTTCAATGGTAGCAGGATGTGCCAGACCTTCTTAAAGGTACAGTTCCGCGGAAGATTCCACAAAAATGTTTTGTCGTTTTGGGAGTCGTTGAGTTTGGCCCATCAGCTTTTCGAGCAGAACATTGCACAGCTTGAAATACATGTAGTCAGTGTTTCCTGAAGTATTTTATTATTATAGGGCGCCAAAGTGGTGTTTACAATTCTCACTGCAGTATTAGAGAACGGCAGATTTAAATTCGTTTTGTTTGTCTTTAACAATGACACGCCTGTCTCAAATAAATCAAATGCGAAGATGATAAGTCTCATAGAAAATTCAAAAGTCTGTTGCATTTTCATACGATTCTGTCTTAGCTCTTAAAAACTGTACCAAGCTGATGGTATACGCTGTTATTTATGTACTGGTAATATCACGAAGGCCTAGTTTACCGGATGTCGAGTATGTGATGCGCAGAGCAAAGTAAAGTATATTTTTATTGAACATACCTTAAGGGGATAAATTTTTGCGTGGATTTACTTTGCGAATCAGAGATTTGCAGAGAAAATGCGTGGAAGTAATTTAGCGAATGAGCATCAACGAAAGAAGCAGAGGAGGTTATCGACATGCACATAGAGAGAAAGAATGAGTCAGAGCAAATTGTTGTCGATTAACGATCGAAAAACTAGTTGTATTTGCTTTTAGTCAGCTTAAGACATAATTTTGATAAATTTTGCGTGGATTTAATTTTGCGAATTTGGCAAAAATTCGCAAAAATTAATTCACGCAAAAAAAATCCCCTTAAGGTAAGCTATATGGACTCAAATGCCTACAGTTGTTCTATCGAAGCAGTACAACTAAGGCTACTTGTAAAACAGGATCTACTTCGAATATTGTCACTCTCAGAGGTTCATATCAAGTATGTATATGGAAAATGAAACGTATTTTCTATCAGTCATCCACTATTTGTTATTGAACCGTGTTTAATTTTCAAACTGAGAGCCCATATCGAGAACTGCGCTAATGTTGCTAGAGTATTGTTTTACCCTTCCATAACTATATTTTCTAGCAAGAGAAAAGTTTTCAAAGGAATATCCATGAATCTGGATTAAAGAACTAAAACTGCCTCATCACTTTGATCTGAAATTCAGTTGGAAACATGAAAATTTCTTCGTTGTCTCGTTTTGATCAGGCACTGCTCCTCTCCGAATTCCTCTGAAAAACTCACGCTTTTTCTCTGAGACCTCATAGATTCGCCAATTTTAGCAAAACAAATTTGCCTGAAACTACCCTGCTTGGTTTCAGACGGAATAGTTCCTGTATACATAGTATAACATTCCGTCCAATACAAGAATATAATAGGCCGCAGTCGCACTAGAATATGAATAAAATTCCTCAAAGATATTCAAACTAGAATAACTTCATCTTATTCGAATCTGACTAGCAGCAGGTAATTCTGAGTTATTCCGGCTTAAGTGATACCTCAGAGCAGCACTTGGGCATCTTTGAAGGTATTCCGAAATACTTATCGATATTCGATCTCCAGATTTGTCGGTCCCACTAGAATAACTCGCTAACTTTTCGCTCTTGTTGTGAGTAGTAAACATTCTGAGTTATTCCAGTTTGCTAGCGTAGTGCGACCGCGACCATACTTACATTACCCGTGCATCTTTATGCTATGCAGTGTTTCAGGAATTCATGTTACATGTTTTTTTTATTAGTATATTGATTTTGAGGATCAGACTCGGATATCCATAGGTCCTGTGAAATCAATAAGCTCAAAATACGCTTAGTATGTGCTCATTCCAATGGAATGTGAACTTTCTTTTTCTTAAAGGCAGTCTGCTTGTTTGCTTGTTGTTGATGTTACCTCTGTCTACTGCTATTCTTTAAGAGGAGAGTATATGCCAGGAATGTGCACATGGAATGGGAACAAATTCATTAACTTTGCATTAAAGAGCCACTGTTGCGATAATAAAGTTATAATCATGCAGAGTTTTTAGTGAAGTATTTTACAACTTGAGGCTGGGAAGTATGTGTATACCCAAAAGGCTTTTTATAGCAACTTCTGTCTACAGTCTCAGTGCAGTTTCTAGCAGTTTAGGCTAGTAGGCCGAATTCCACGCCCTTTGTTCTCTAAATTACCTGAAAAAATTAAAGAACCCAAGCCACGCCCTAAAACAAGCCCTACCACACCCTGCACATACCCTAGAAATGCCAAAACATGATTTGTCAAAAGTCAGAGGTAGTAAGTCTCTCAAACAAAATTCACCATCCCCGCCCAGATTTGCGGCTCGGTACTTGTCGACCTATTTTCATTTACTCACGGTACGGAACATGGCAAAAATGCACATGCGTGCCAAACTATTTTGACCGGGATTGTAGGATGCATCATCAGATGTTTTCATGGCAGTCGCTTGGCTGTATGAAGTGAATTATAGTTGCCTAATAAATCTGGATCCTGTCTGTTTTGGAGGGAATTAGGAGCGATCGAAATTGTTTGAAATCTTCCTTAACTTTTTCGAAGCTATCGTGACCAGTTTGCGATGCTTGCGGAATCAGTCGCTCAAGAACGATACGATCTTCAAGTGAGACAGAAAGCTCAAGCCCAGGTGTGTTCATTTTTAATTTTGTAGTAGCAAATCCTGTACATTGATGTGCCCATTTGGTCTTGTTTGAGTACCAAGTCATGATGGTTTCTGTTTTGTTCTATAGATGTATATTTTTTTTCTGTTGAGGCGTACCTTGTAATGAATGTTACTAAGTTGTGCCTACTTGCCGCTATGTTTTTATTATTACGGTTATTATTTTTTATTAACTTCCTTCATTCCTGCAGAAGAGTAAAAAAATGAGATCGGTCCGCTTGCGTCCGTCAGTTCCCCAAACAGCTGACTGACGGATTTTGCTGCATTTTGGCTCGCCAGAAAGTGTTAAAGCCGCGTTTTTTAAAAACGGGCGAAATTGTTCAATTTGCTGGTGACTAGTCATGTTCGAAATTTGGCCGTTTGCACAGGATTTTTTAGGACTGATTTATGTGTTGATTTATTTGTAATTATTTGTGGAAAACTGCGTCTATGTTATAGACCATGTGTCGCGTCTGAGAAAAATTTTTTCGGCTATGTTCGCAGCAATTTTCTGGCCAAAAATTCTCATTTTTTAAGGTTTTCTGGAAATATTTTGGTATGGAACGTATTTTCCTGTAATTTCTAGTGTGGAACGTAGCTGTCGTTACAGAAATGAACCATATGACCTACTTTAAAAAACTCTTGTTTAGCTCGTGCATGGTCGTTTATGTCCTAAGAAAAAATCATTGCTGCCGTGGACTTTATAGGCCATGTCATAATTCTTGTGGCATGTCATCATTCCTGTTTGGAGTGTGTCAAAATGATTACATTTGTTGGAATCCGATAATTTAGCGACCTGTTAATTCTGTTAACTCGCAGTGTAAGCTGATTGGACATCGATTAAGACCAATAAATAAAGGGTTAAAGTTCTCATGCCTTGGAAAACTACACTGGAGATTTCATTTGTTTAGAGGGCCAGTGAGAGCGAAAAGGAAATTTCGATAGGTGGTAGAATACAGTAAAACGTAACTTGGGGTTTTTATTTTATGATGAAAGCTTGTATGTTTTCGAGATATCCTTTCCTAAAGTCCTGCATCTATCATCTTGCTTTTTTTTTTTTGATGATGTGGTATGGATAAGCATTTCCTCAGTTACACAACAGTTTAGCTTGGTTTTTAAACGGGCCTATTGCAAATCGTCACACTTTGTTAAAAAGTGGAAGAGTCACTCCTTCGTCAAAATTTAATCTTGAGTATTTTGATAATGAAGTTTGGATAATTTGAGTTGTACCCGCATAACATCATGCGTAATTAGTGGCAAGATGTTAGCTACCCCAGAACTTGATATCTCTTGATCTACAGTAGCATTTGCCGTGAAATCAAAATTGTATGCCAAATGTAAAATGAGCTCTGCCGTGTACCAAAATTTAATTTTTGACTTTGTTTCCCCTTTAATACGTTTACTGGATTTGCGAGTCGCTTTTTTTTCTAAGTGTACGTTGTGAACAATTGTTCTTCGAATCTGGTGCTTTAGGTATTACGTAGAATGCGTTCTGACATGCGCAAACGCATGGAGAGTGACATACGTGAGATGCAAGAACAACTGGCGGAGAATGAGGATGCAACATATTTTCGACAGTTAGATGCCAACAATATGAAGCGAGAATTTCAATTGGCAACGTATCGCGCTAGCCGACCTAGATAGATCTTGGATACCTGTGTTCGCTTCAAAGAAGTGCATTCTGTTGATCAGCTGTGTTCGTGGTTAAAGAAGATATCAGCGTTGTGCAGTCATGTCGTCCTGTGCATTGGCTAGATTGAATTGTTTCTTGTGTAAATATCAATATGTTTCGATAAATTTGTAAATATTTAAAGTATCCCAATAATTATTTTTCTGCGGTCACCTAGCTATCAGTGCTGTTATTCTTGTCAAATTTTCGTGATTTATAGGTATCCTTTCCAAAGATAAACTTGTTAAGTGAAAAAAGTTATAACAATCCGAACGCGTTAATCTTTTGTCGGTAGCGGCCATCGTTATGGTTTCTGTGAGGTTGTTACTTCTCTCCGCTGCTCATCCAATCTCGAAAATAGTACGTTGGCTATATTATTGTTGTAGTCCTAGCTTCTATTGCATTCGGATAGGGGTGTAATACAAAATTTCATGTCAACTGTGGATCGATTCTGGGGTCTGGTTGTCGGATGAGGGAGCACGAACAGGTGGCCGGACACCGTCATAGGAAAAGTGCCACCTGTTTGGCGTTTCAATAGCAAAACTTTTCAGTAGCTGTTTCTGATCGTCAATTCTCATGAAGCGTTGCTGGCGAATATAGACCGGTAAATTTGGAATGTACCAAAACTAGTACATAAACAGGTACTGGAAGGGAATTTTACAGAATGATATGTAAATTATAAAGTTGAGAGATTTTCGAAAGTTTTCGGGTCTGTAGAATGCCGCCCCTCACCCTCAACCAACCATGGCCAGACGTGGTGAGCACTAGGTCCATTTCCTGGTTAGAAGATGTTGATACTACAGAACAGCAGATCTTCACTAAGATTTTATCGGCTGATTAAATTCATGCCTTCCATCTGTAGACTCATTTTTCCTGGACCAAATTCATTGGTATGGTAAGGGGAAGGATATTTGTGCGTAAAAGCATTTCAGATGACCTACTTTTGTTGGTCGCGAACATGTATAACGATGTATTGTGCCGTGTTTATGGATCAGAAGTTCTTATCTTTGAGCTATGTGTAGCTACATAGCGGTATTAAAAAATCGCTTACAAGTTGTGTAAAATACGGCTATTATATGTGCTCGAGTGATATCTCCGCAAGAAGTCTTTGATTATTTTTATCAGAATTTTATTAACTACAGTACAAAAAAGTTCATAAGACAAACCAAACATATTCATATCTAGCCAAAGGTTTTAGCCAGCAGAGAAGAAAACAAATTAGTAAGCTTTTGGTTCTATAGCTATTACTCCCAACAACTGTCGGCGAATGAAGTTTTGGGCGAAAAAACTTTCGGATATATTTCTCGAAATTTCGGAAAATCATTTCGTAAAAAATTTTCTCTTCAATTTCGTTACATAGAAAGAATTTTCAACAGAGGAAATATATAAGATCTTTCAGATTCACATGAGTAAAACGGAAAGCTTACCTACATACTGCGTGCTCATGTTTCTTATTTTGATCCGGTTTCTCGAAAAATTTCAACCAACATTGAGGGTCGGCTGATTTTTTTTTTCTTTAAAAGTTCAGTGATATGATTATCATCTTCTCCTTCAGATTTCTTTCAACTTTATGCTGGAGGATTCGAAGCCACTCGATGTTTGTCTTTCAATGCACTCGCTAACGTTTTTGTTGTCAGCTAAAACTTGAAAGTGGAAATTACGCATTTTAGTGTCATAAACTTTCGGACAAGGCCGAAGAAATGTCGTTTCGGCGCTGCAAAATTTCGGACATATCTCTGTAGGTGAGTCCGTCGAGCAGAAACTTTTGGGGATTAATGTATACCATACTCTTCAGGCAACCTTAGGTAGAGAAGAATATATTTGCAACAGGACCATTTTAAAAGTGAACGTTGGAAAGTCTCCCTTTCCGTATCTGTGAATTTGAGCCATCACCAGCACTCATCGATTCACTGCTTAGCCCCCTCTACGAAACATAAACATACTTCTGCTGAGGTAAAATTTGGTGAAATGAATGCAGCCTTATTCCAGTAGATACGGATTACTCATCACCCGACAATGACAACGCGTTACCCCATGGTCTAGCCTGTTTCGGAGGTTTTTTTTTAAAGGCTCACTTATTGTGTTTTGTCATGTACGTCAGTCAACGAACAGATTAAGTTTATTTTTTCCAGAAGACTAGGTGCTGTCTCTGAGATTTAGTTGACTTGTAATCCGTGTCAGGAATGCCCAAAAATCTTAACCCCAGGCTTTTATTCACTACATTATCATAAAGTAAGATCTTTCCGTTTGCAAGCGATTCCGGTCAGTCTTTGTGTTCCGTCCCACATCGGTCTGCATTTAAAATCACTGCAAGAGTCTGTAAGCTCACCACCGCCAGTTACTGGGAGGCTATACGTGTTAGGGAGATGATCAACTGCACTTGAAGTTCCCGGCATCATATGGAACAAACTTGAGGTACTAACAGCATTTACTTGAATACTGTTTTATGAAGCGCATAAATTCATTTTTTAGATGTCGAATATTTCAGCTGATGTTTGCTTCGATTTTGCTGTGCAACGTCAACGTAATTTTGCACCAAATTTTTTCATGGCTCGTGGATCAACCCTAACGCACAATAGCCAGAGTGACTCCGGCTGATATCCGCAAATGAGCATCCTATATTATCTGCTGGCGTCTAAATTTGTGTTCTGCGCTTCTCTTTTTTATAAACAACATAAAAATAAACAACCTCCCCGAAAATTGTTCTGAACTGAACAACTGAATAATCTCATATTGCTTTGGGGTAAATTTTACCCCCCTCCCCCGAAGAAAACTTTTTTGATTTGTAAAAATTTGAGGCAGGCTGAAGGCATGCCGTTTGTACTCTGAATCAAATTTAATTTGGAACATTTTGGCCAAGTTTCGTGCAAAAAGCTTGTGCCGTTCAGAAATTGTGAGGTTTTTGCTACATGAGATTGGTAGAAATATTGAATTTGCCTATGGTAAGCTACAATGGAGAAAGTGTGTATTCCTGAAATGACTTTCCCAAAAGAAAACCAATCACTGCAAAGGTACCAATCAGCGTTCACCAGAAAGTACTATAGAATAGCTTTCAAAAGAGTGGTCATTCATCTCCTGATAATGTGCCTTTGAGGATTAAGAGGAAATAGAAATTAAGTCACTTTTTCATCATTTTTTGCTGATTTTGCGGGAAATGCGTTTTGAAAACTACTTACTGACGGCTATATTCACACCAAAAATTAGGCTTTTACTTGTCCTAGTTTGGCTTTTCTTTGGTAGTTGTCACTATCAATGCATGATCATCACTAATTTGCAGAACCAAAATAAATACAAAGAAATGAAGGGAAAGTGGTGCTTGCAACTCACCGTTGACATGTGGATATTATGAGAAATGAAGTAACGACTAATAATGCTTATCAAAAGAAAAAGCGGAAGAGACAGAAATTTGCGGGGTGTGTCCATGTGATTCCAACGAAGCCAGGTGATTGGCCTGTTTGTTTAGAGTTTCCCGCTGAATTTCGAAAAGCTTCCAGAAAAACTGCAGGTACAAACATGGCCAAAATAAATTGGCAGATATGTGCGTTTGTGCAATGTTTCGCCCCGCAAGCGGTATATATCTTCGAGTATAGAGCCGAAAATCAAGGTGAGTGGAAGGGTTGTGCTTGAAAGGCATACTGCTTGGGACTTTTGAAATCATGCTGTGTGTCTGAAGAGCATGGCGGTGTTTGTTAGTTGTACCAAGCCTTTTGCACAAATTTATTTTGACCGTGGTTGTAGATCCCTACAGTTCATTGAGTTGTGTAAAGTTGTCCTTGGTTGTGCCTTATTTACAAAAGACTCCTTCTATTGGCTCAGACATTTTGTCATTCAAGTTCATTTCCTTCTTTTGTTGTGATATATCTTGAGAGAAAGAGGTCAGGGGAAGTAAACCATGTCAACAACTTTACGCGCTGAATCTGGTGGAAAATGGTTTTCTGAATGTGAAACGGGGGATAGCATTTCTCATCACCTCTCCTAGCGAGATCTCTTCTACACCCATTGGTAGGAGTTACCATCTCTCACCGCAAGCTTTTTTTAAAGAACATGTGGTAAAATTTTAAGTTGTTTAAATTAAGCAGTACGCTTGACGCAGATAGGCTTGAGGGTGGCTTTCGGTTTGCACTGCAATTAGCTTTTGTAACTCTAGACAACACCATAAAACTTATTTCATCTAGAGAGTAAAACTTGCAATTTGGCTGGGAATGTTCATGGCCTTCTAGACTGGACCTTAGTCGCCTCGAACCTAAAGCGCCGTACTCGTCGATTACCAGTGAAAGCAATATATACCTTATCTGGCGAAACTTTGTCGGGCGAAATTTTCGTCATGACCCAAAGAATTCGTCACTTTCGCCCGATGAATAATTTTGCCGACTGCACTTATTTCTTAACACGTTGAGTACGGCAGGATATCGAAAAGTCCTTAAATTTCAAGAAAAAAAATCAAAATTTGACGACTTCTGCAGCCACCAATCGACGCAGTCGATTATTGTTGGCATGGCAACCTGTTAAAAAACGTGTTAAAAACACAATACAAGTAAAGTGTGATATGTCTAGCCACAAACGGCGTTTTCTTCAAGTTTTGCGTATCACAGCACAAGCTCTCGTTCGTCTTTGTGCGTCATGAATGTCAATGGAACTAAATCGTCAAATATACGACGCCTGTCTGCCTTGAGGTGATCAGGTCTTGCCGGAGCTACATCTGGCGAGTAGTGTTAACCCTCTTTTATATGGGCTCTACGCCAACCTATTTTATACGGCCAACCTAACTTCTGATGTAGGAAAGCTAGAGTTTTGATATTGCACATGTGAGTACCTTACTACAAGTACTTTTCAAATTAGTTACAACCTGCACACATCGCCCCTGCTGAAATAAACTTCGAACAAGTGAACAAGTTACTGCGCAAAAACTGGCTGGTGCAGGGTGCTACACTATGATCCATATATCTTCTACTTGCTGTGAACCATGGATGCATAAACCCCATACAACCATGTGTGAACTTGTTCTAAAACCATTCTGGCTGTCTTAGAATACTTGGAAACCAAGAACACCTGTTTTATGTGCCATATTAACGATGGGCGAAATTTTTTGACGGGCTAAATTTTTGTCGGGCGAAAATTTCGTCACTGAGCCAAAAATTCGTCACTTTCAGCCGACAAAGTTTCGCCCGATAAGGTAATCTCGCGTGCAATGGCAATCCCCCGATTTCGTTCTTTCTACTTCCTATAATAAGTCCTTGCAGTGATTCTGAGAATTATTGCACTGCCAAATCTACTACAACAACAATAAAAACGAGATAAAGCTACTATTCTGGCCATAATATTTGGCAAAAGTAAAATACTCTTTTTGTGTGTTAATGGTATGCCCGCCCCTCTCTCCCCAGAATCAGTGTTGAAATTTGTGTTGTTGACCTTTCTCACCTTTGACACACTATGCAAGATCATCAACACTGAGATTCAAACTCCAGGAAAAGCTGGCTTTACCACAATATTTTGGCCAGAATTGTAGGAAGACCAAAATCTATTTAGGTTAAGCCATGGCTGATTGGTGCCTGCGATACGTTTTTATGGAACTCCTGTTACACGATGCAGAAGAGTACAGAAAGTACCCAAAAACTGGTAAAGTCACTATTGTTTCCTACTCCAATTTTAATCAAATAAAACACATCCCACATTCTTCCGGGTCTCTTTGCTTCACTCTCTTGTACACTTGTGCCGTCACAAATGAGCGTTCATCTGCACCAGTTTTCTCTGATACCTATCAAGGAGAAATGTTTCTCAGCAACATCAGCAATGCAACTACCAAGAGGAATTTTTTAATTTCTTCGAAATTCACAATCCAAAACACCACCCTAAAGCTCCCCTCCTGTAAAAACGTTGCGCTTCACAGAATACGCAAATGATTTTACTTCATCCTCTAAATTCCAACCAACCTTTCTTTCAGGACGATGCTGATCATACAGCTTACAGCGTGGAGCATTCTCCTAACCTGCTCCAACATCGTTGCTCAAGTTCCCATAACAGACTTCATCCCGTTCGGGCCAACTGCTGGAGATAACCAGATATTTGGATCAACTCCTACTAACACCCCTCACACAGTCGGTTCTGTAGACTACCCCCTTTATAATGGAGATCGAGCAACAGATATTCAGGTATGTATGAAGTATTTCATACGTATTCTTCTTCTGGGGCACAAATGTGAAAAGCAGTTCCTGAGGATTGTTACAAGTAGTGGCTTGAATTATTCGCACTGGAACCAAGTTGATTTTTCAGAAGACATTATTCGTCTGCAAATGCCTTTACCTTTATCGAGACTATTCCTATGCAGTATATATTTAGTAACAGTGTAGAAAAACATCGGGCTATAGTGACGCAAATTGTAATTAAGTGGTTTTGGTTTAACATCTTAAAATTATAGCTTGGTTCATTCAGACACTCACAGTTCATTTTATTCCATTTTTGCTTTTCAATGAGGAGTTTCAATCATGTGCACCTTGCCTCAGAGTCTGGAAGTTATTCCCCTCCGCCTTTCTTTTCCACATCGATTAAAAGTATTGGGGTGCAGTTGATCGCTGTTCATCCTCACTTGTACAGAGCATAAACAAATACCTAATTGAAGATGCCTCGCCGCCTCGCCTCCGTAAAGATATTTTTGTGGGCTGATCATGGCAAGTGAGTACTAAGTATCAACTGTGTTCCCTCTGAGAAGGTATTTTCAGGTAGTATACAAATTATTGTTGCAAGAAATATGGAGATTTCGAAACATGTTCTGAAATATCTAAACGCCCCTTTCAGCAATTTGTAAAAACAGCTATAAGCTATGAATTACCCTCTTTTTGGCTGGGGTAAATGTGCCTGACAGCAAACAAAACGATAGGAGTTACCAAGGACCTTCTATGTCGTTCCTTGGATTTACCTAACTCGACATCGTCCTGGAGAAGGGTGAAGCAACGGAAGAAAGAGGTGCAAGGGAGGGG